>LGRX02006746.1:0-13004 GCA_001247695.2 Cymbomonas tetramitiformis
AATGTAAACTTGTGGCCAGCGGCGAGCTCACGTAGCACCACCAGATAAAGTGGGGACACGTGATCACGTGTGGGGAGCTCGCCGCTGACCGGCTAAGGACGTGTTGAAGATCTTGTACACGCCCAGCGTCGTCATGGTTGGGATGAAGGCGGTGATGCTTGTCGCCCAGGACGCGGAGAACCGTGAGCTGCGGGGCGGGGTCGGCGGTCTCGTCAATCTTCGTGTCTCGCGGCTTCGTCCAGAAGCGAAAAGTGTCGGGGTCCGTGGAGGCCTCGACATGGTACCGTAGGCGCTGCAAGGCGCAACGTCCATCGCGTGGGTGGACTCGAGCGGACTCCTGGTAGAGCGCCAGAGCCGTACCGTTGAGGACGCCCTTGAGGATGATGAAAATGAGCTCGTTCAGCGACCAGTGGTACTCAAGGTACTCGTGTTCCAGGTCGAAGAGCTTGTCGTACTCGTAGTGAGAGATGGGGGACAGGACGTGGCGAAGATTCCCAAGAAGGACCGCGAAGTCGGTCTCGGAGTCCTGGCCGTCGAGCGTGTACCCCTTCTGCGGCTTGAAGCCATGGGAGCGGAGGACCTTCACGAGCTCCTCACCGTAGGTGAAGGCGTAGTCCAATTTCTCGGCGTACTCATACTGTTGTGATGCTCGGACTAGGGTGGACTCCCAGACCGAGGCATCTCGATGAAAATCGGCGGAGGTGGTAGCCAGCGAGATGAACGTCGGCTTGCTGATCAGCGCGGACATGCGCACCACCGGATCGGGATCTTGTCCCGGCGTGCGGGAACCCCTCTGAGGAGAAGGGGCCGCAGAGCCAGGGAGTGCGGAACCTGCAGGGGTACCAGAAGCAGCCGCGGCGGCACGCGCGGAGCGGAGGGACTCCACCACAGGTCGAGGGCTTCGGCGGTTGGAAACCATAACATCTGGAAGCACGTAATCGGTAATGTTTGAAAATGCGTAAAAACAACCGGGCTCAACTGTAGCCCAAATTGTCCACGGTTTGGTGATAAAATGTTGGACTCGGCCGCGATCTTCAACGGTGGCCGGGGTCTGGTGAAAGTCGCTGCCGTAAGGACGAAACAACTGCCGTCGGTGTGCGGCGGATTCGAGGAAGTTCGGTTCGCCCTCCAAGGATCAAAAGTAAACAACGAGCACCCACAAGTGGTGGCCGATAAAATGTTGGACTCGGCCGCGATCTTCAACGGTGGCCGGGGTCTGGTGAAAGTCGCTGCCGTAAGGACGAAACAACTGCCGTCGGTGTGCGGCGGATTCGAGGAAGTTCGGTTCGCCCTCCAAGGATCAAAAGTAAACAACGAGCACCCACAAGTGGTGGCCGATAACCTGACAAGAAGTGAGAAATATATATATGTCGGGCGAATGAGGAGCGGAACTGTCTCGCAGGGGCAGGTGCTCGTGCTCTCGGATACTAAGATGATATAAAATACTGAGATAGGTGTTTTATAGCACACCGTGACAAACGTGACAACGGACACTGGTGACACATCGGGCTGAGGGGTGACAGACAGGAGACCCACTGTGCCCCCCCCTTACAGTGGGGGTGGCAAGATTGGGCTCCCCGTGAGTATCTCAGTCCTTGAGCTTCAGGAAACTTAACGGAGATATATCTCGAGAATATTTGTGGAAAGTCTCGTGCGCTAGAACTCATGGGAAGCCCTTGGCTGTTTGGCATGTATTGGGTTTGGGTACATTCGAGCCCAAACCCAATAAATCTGCCAAAGAAATAAACTGTTCGTTTCGGGCACAGTATATGCCAGTCCTTGAGCTTCAGGGAAGTTAAATGTATATATCTCGACAATATTTGTGGAAAGTCTCGTGCGCTAGAACGCACGGGAAGCCCTTGGCTGTTTGGAATATACTGGGTTTGGGTACATTCGAGCCCAAACCCAATAAATCTGCCAAGGAAATAAACTGTTTGTTTCGCAAACAATGTATCTCAGTCCTTGTGCTTTAGGGAACTTGAAGATATATATCTTGGCAAAATATCAGCGTAGTTTCGTTTGCTAGGAAGCACGGGAAGACCTTGACTGTTTGGCATTTGTTGGTTTGGGTACATGAAAACCCAAACCCAAAAAGCTCTTTGTCATGGAAGTGACCTTCTCGTGCATACTTGACGACAATCCATGCGCGCAAGATGGTGAACTAATATTACTCTCAGCAAATTTAGTGCAAAGTTTCGTGCGCTAACACAGAGGACTGCGTTGTGGTTGGGTTCGAACCCAAGCAAGGTTGGCATGCTCAACCTTGACTTCCACACCCCAAGAGGTCGCGATGACGCCATAAACCCAAAAAGATAAATCAGTCGCTCTAACTTATCACACCTCGAATCCTCGATGCTCCTCAAACTTTGTATGCATATTCAAAGTGAGTTGAATAAAACGAATCGTGAGAACAAGGTGGGTCCGATGTGGTTGGGTGTGATCCCAAGCTAGGTTGCCCTAGACTTCCACACCACAAGAAAGCGCGCCCCTCCTCGCCATCGGAAAACCTGCGACACAAGCTGCACAAAATGAGTATCGTGAGTTGGCACATATGCATAAGTAAACTGAAAAATAAAAGCAGCCAAACACTTCCGAAATCCCTACGCATAACACAGCAGCCACGACATCGTTTCGCCCATGAGGCGAAGCGAAGGACCGTTGAGAAAATTATGAGCAGTAAATGTTGGTGCGCAGCTCTTTATCCTTGAGCGAGTCCACGCCAACGGCAATCGTATCCGCGATATCGATGGAAGATAAATTGATGATGATTTAATAATCCTGGAAATTAAATTCACGATGACACGCGAGACGATGCGAGACGATATGACCGTCACGCTGGTTCAGAATTTTTCCGGGATTGAGACGGAAACGACGTGTGAATTCCAGCGCGTATAACCCTTCCCTATAATTACCAATATAAAATACCCCCATTTATATATCATGGGATTGTCAAAATTTTCATTTAGGCACGACGTTTGGGTGCAAATCAAGATTTTCCGTATATTTATACACTAGCACCGAACGATCAGTTTGTTTCATAACAAATCTCATATTAAGGCGTTGCGTCATAATGGGAACAGCAGTATCGACCCTCCACCAATGCGCAGGGTTGTGGAAGCTCGAGATTTTAATATTTTTAAATTCGGTTTTTTGGGAACTCATCTTGACTGACAAGGTGACATCTCGACCGTTTGCGCGCGCATATCGAATTATCGAGCTCGTCCTGAGGAACGATCCAAAAAGTGCGTCATAATGGGAACAGCCACTGTGTCACCCTTAACCTTTACATTTTCACATACAGTAGACTTCACGTTCCCGTTTATCAACCCTCGCCTGCATTTTATTTACTTTCTACATCGCTTACACCCGACCTTTGCACATTTTCTTAACCTTTTACTTCATGGCCTCGGTTGCATTCCCCCTTTGGGATACACTTGCAGACCTCATGATGATTTTCATAAGATACAATTATAATGGCGCAATATTTCGCAGCGCGGATTGAATGATTGGTTTGAGACGGTTCGCTTTGTATAATTCAGTTCAACATGGAACTCGTCAGCTCGACCCAAATTAGTGAATTTACCCCACCGGGCACCACTTTCGCTTCGCAAGCTGGGCCTGTGCACGAAGATAGCAACCTTGTTACGAGGCAAATTCTCGACAGCCACAGGACTCACCTTCCCTCCGCACAAGACGCGCCGTTTGAGAACGACGCAGGTCGGGAGTTGTTGCCCAGCTCAATGTCAACACCAGATTCTTCTATGAAACTTCAAGATTTAAAGATGCAGCATAAAAGGTCGCAGAGAGTGGTATGACAGGCCTAACCCAAAGTCGCTGCACCAGCTTCGTTCTTCCTTCTCGCTGCCTTTGTGGAGGTTTTTCGTTCTTCAGCCTCCGCTGCAGCCTGTCAGCTTTATTCGGGGCAGACAGGTGTATTGGTTTAACTCAATCAAATTTGTATAGAAAATTATGTTGCTTCCAGTAGCAATTTTTCCAAAGTAGGTATCCAGATGCAGACCTGCCCACTTATGCTGCCCGAGCGCTCTCACGTCGGGCTGTTGCCACGCGCGGGCTGAGCATGTTGAACATGACAATCAGAAATTTTATGGGCGAAGACGGATTCAAGTTTGCGCCAATATGTCTCTTGCTCGAATTCGAGCGCTTGATGCTAGACTTCCTTTGATGGTGGTTCGCATTTTCATCGCGTGGCTTATCGCGTGGCTGATTTCCTTTCTGGCTGTGCCGCTCGAAAATTATCACCTCTGAAAGCGAGTTGTGGGTGCACAGTCTTGATTGTGCATTTTCCTTCAGAGCTATGGCATTTCTGCACGCACGTAGCTTGGAGAGCCGTAGATAGAGGAGAAGCATTTTGGTTTCCAAAAATCTTGCACATATGGCATACGGCACGGTGCTTTCTTTATTCACAGCTTTATGCCAAAGTGAAGTCAAGCGGGGATGAGCTGTGCAGAATTTGAGGCAAGCGTCAATCGTCAAGCGTCAAGCGTCACTGGAGTTTCAACAAGCTGGCAACAACGTCCGGCGTCGCAATAGAGTTCGTAAGCTCACAAACATATTGTTGCATTCTACGAGGAAACCTTTAAAGCCGTGCTTACTTACGGATGAGCGACGTGTTCAAAGGTAGCCTTCTGATTCACTCCACTTCTGTTTCACCTAAGTCGGAAGGCTGAATTGTGGTGCGCTGCTCTCAGCTCTTCTGCCTGCATCTGACGTTGAAAGACGGGCGCTCTCGAGATCACCTTTGCTGGGGGCGGGCGAAGTGACAATTTGACCCCAAGAGAAGTGACATAGGACCATTCTTATCGCTATTGCTGCCGAGTCCGAATTTGTGCTGACTCCTCCTCCCCTCAGACGCCACCTGGCGCGAAGCCCTGCAGTTTCCAAACACGTTGGTTCTCAAAGCGATGTGAAAGCTTCTGAGGTCGTTCTACACGTCATAAGGAAAATTGAACTCGGCTTGAGTTATTGCATAGCTGCCTCCGGGCACGTAATCTCGGGCTTGGGAGGGGAGAGAGTGCTTCGAAGCGCTCCTCACCGCGTGAGTCGTTGTCTGAGTGAATTGTGCTCTCGAGCTCCCTTGCTGCGATCGGCTCAAGATTTGAAATATCATTGTCCAGGGAGCAAGCTAAAGTCAAGCTAAAGGCCTACGCCGGTGTCGAAATTAGGCGCGTTCAATTTAACATCGGTGAAAAGGTAGCATCCACGCCAACCCGATATCCTTCTCCGCCATCTGAAACACGTATTCTGGATGTCCTGCATTCATCTTACGCCTTTCTAATCCTTTCACCGATTCCGACCTGTTCTTTGGCCTCAGTTAGGCCCCTTCAATGACTCTTTGCTCGTCCAAGGCAATGGCGACACTGTAGCTGCCCGGTGGATATCGACTGCCCAGCTCGTTGCAGCTTTGGGACAGGGCTGGAGCACTCGTGCCGCAGTGCTCCAAGTCCACCTTGTGGCCAAGTCCACCTTGTGGCGGTGCCTTGTGGCGGTGCCTTGTGGCGGTGCCTTGTGGCGGTGCCTTGTGGCGCTGCCTTGTGGCTAAAAGTTTGTTGCACCAGACCCCTCTGCTGCTTTGCGTTAGTGGCTCGATCTCAGTCCCCGCTATTTTCAGCGGGCAACATTCGATCGTGCATCTTCTCTCTTGAAAATTGAAAGAGCGATCAGACGCTTTGAGTCCGGGGGGCACCCCCAGCATGCTGACTCAGCTTTGAGTCCGGGGGGCACCCCCAGCATGCTGACTCAGCTTTGAGTCCGGCGGGCACCCCCAGCATGCTGACTCAGCTTTGAGTCCGGCGGGCACCCCCAGCATGCTGACTCAGCTTTGAGTCCGGCGGGCACCCCCAGCATGCTGGTCGTCATGTGCGTCAGCGAGGCGGCAGTGAGCACGCTTGGAGAGCTAAAGTGGGCGCATGGGCTCCGCGCTGCAGGAGACCTCGTTCCTCGAGCTTCTCTTGAATCATCCGATGATGGATCCACACTGCTTGTTCGTAGAGAGATGGCGAACTTTCATGGTTGTACCGATGTCTTATGAGGTTTGCTCTCAACCTGAAGGAGCTGTGTAGAATCCGATGCTATGTGGCACAGGCACTTCTCACCTTCCACACCAGGCTTGGACATCAACTGCGCTAGGGCTACACACAAGTTTGCTGGTCCTCACATGGCCCGAGATGCGACATATAACGGGCAATTGGCTCGGTGGAAATACCCTGAACCTTGTCTTAACAGGGTGCATGGTGGGAGCATCTTGCGCAAACTCCTTGCTCCACCAGATCTTTTGTAAGCAATGCTGTGCTCCGATCTTGCTGCCTCACGTGCCGCATCACTAAGTGGGGGGTAAGGTTTGCTCACCAGATGTGGGCAGTTCCATTCCGTATTGCAATGACTAGTGAATTGAGTTTAAACTATGCACTCATCTACACCGACGTATTGACAGACGCCTTGTTCCTGGTGAGATTTTGAGACCTGGGCGGCCGCCCGAGCACTCCCGAGTATTGGAACAGTCTCTCAGCGTCAGTCATGCTGCTGAAACCCTGCATCTGCTCATCTGTAGGGAGTTTTGTACCTCCTCCTCCAAGTTTTGTTGACAGCCACCTTATTCACCGGATGCAGTATATTGTCTGTGACGCTGTCGCCCTTTTAGAGCTATTGTTGGGGCAGACGATGTTGCACAATTAGAGTTTGTGTAGCCTCGCCTATGTTACATGTTTTGGCTAAGTAGGTGGTAGGGTTTGCTCATCAGTTGCCTAGTGTATCATCAATGTTACCAATAGGTCATACTACCTGTTGTTTCCAGAGTTAACCCAGGCTCACGTCCTCGCCTTCTGTCCGCTTTCTGGGCTCGAGGCAGCGCATTGGTTGGCCCTCAGCGAAAGGGGCTTTGCGTTGCTATCAGGTGGACGCACTCATCAGGCTTCAAATGAAAATAGAATAAAATGAAATAAAATGAAAGGGGCTTTGCGTTGCTATCAGGTGGACGCACTCATCAGGCTTCAAATGAAAATAAAATAAAATGAAAGGGCTTTGCGTTGGTATCAGGTGGACGCACTCATCAGGTTTCAAATGAAAATAAAATAAAATGAAAGGGGCTTTGCGCTGGTATCAGGTGGACGCCCTCATCAGGCTTCAAACGAAAATACCGTCACTAGAAGGGCAGCCAGAGAACACGCGCGCAGAGGTGTTCTGGCACGTGATGCAGCAGAACGTGCTGAAGCAGCTGCTCCCTTGCGTGTGCATGTATGCCGTGCTCGGTCACACGGAGGCCTTCTGGCTCTTCTTCCTGGCCCAGGCCCCGAGGTGTGCAGCGCTCACGTGGACCCTCCCCTCCTGGTCGCTCGAAGATCTGCTTCTGCGTAGCCTGTGTGGCTCACCTCCCAGCAGGGAGCTGCTCTCCGGCATGCCTGGCTCGATGGGAGCTGCTCTCCGGCATGCCTGGCTCGATGGGAGCTGCTCTCCGGCACGCCTGACTCCTGGGCGTCCGCGGAGGGTGCCTTGCTGTGGGGAAGGTGCTCCCTGGAAATTAACCATCTCATGGGCAACCATTGATCCCGCACATTGAGACACCACGCCAGCAGGCCATGCTCTCTGCTTTTGCTCTGACGCGGCCGTTTCCCCCAGCCATCGCGATACTCGGCAGGGTATGCTGAATGGGGACTCTGTTGAGTTGCTCCGCACGTCTGGCCTCGCCACGACGGTGTGTGCGAGGCAGCATGTGTTTGTGGGCCCTCTTCTGCTGAAGTGTGGTGGTCCCTGTGGTGCCTGCCTGGCGGGTACTGTCTCTTCGGGGGAGTACCGGATTAGTCTGGCACTTGCTCTTTCTTCTGTCTGGTCCCTCATGGCTGTTTCACCTGCTGGGGGAGTACCGGATTAGTCTGGAACTCGCTCTCCCTTCTGTCTGGTCCCTCATGGCTGTTTCACCTGCTGGGGGAGTACCGGATTAGTCTGGCGCTTGCTCTTTCTTCTGTCTGGTGCCTCATGGCCGTTTCTCTCGCTGGGGGACTGGTGATCATGGGCCACGATGTGAGGTACGAGCGCCTCGTTGTGAACGGGGACGGCCGCGGGATGGATTTGGGTGATGGGGTGTGGCTGTTGCTGTGGTGCCTTTCTGGCGTGTGCTGCCTCTTGAGGAATAAGGCAGACCAGTCTGCTTTCTTTGCAAGGAGAGGCAGGGTGGGATGAACGCCTCGCTCTGTGTCCTCCCTTAATCTCAGCGGGGAGTGCCTCGGTGCCCGCTTCCGGTGTATGCTTTCATGCATCTTCCATTGTCAGACCATTGGTTTGCATTCATCAACCGGCAGGTTCCACCCGTTCATCGATTGTGCAGCCATCGGGGGGCATGCCGGCAGGATTCGCTTACTCCGACACCCGGGGAGCAGCACGCATTGAATTGCGTACAGTTGCGCAGCATCGCGTGTTCGGCAGTGATTGCTACATACATTCATCCATCCATGCTGCTTTGCATTGGTTTAGGTGTGTGTGTCGGTGGTATCGTGGCACAGCCCCGCCCTGTTCTTGAATGCTTCTTGCATCCACTGGGATGATGTTGGTCTGGCTTTTGTCAGCGGGCCTCATGCCCCTCAGTGTGGGGCCTCTCCGAGCGCCGCTTCGAATTCGTGCCCCTCACGGCCCCCCCTGCGCCCCCTTGTGAGGCCTCCATGGGCATGGCGCAGCAGGATGGGCTGAGGGAATGCAGAGGGGGAGGGAACCTGGTGCACCAGGGCATGGCGCAGCAGGATGCTCATGCAGTACTATCGGTCGATGGAGCTGCGCCTGGATGTGGACGTTATGAGGCTACAACTGTACAAGTTTGTGCAGGTGCCATCCCCGTGCCTACAAGTTTGCGCAGGTCGCATCCCCGTGCCTACAAGTTTGCGCATCGCATCCCCATGCCTACAAGTTTGCGCAGGTCCCATCCTCGTGCCTACAAGTTTGCGCAGGTCGCATCCCCGTGCCTACAAGTTTGCGCAGGTCCCATCCCCGTGCCTACAAGTTTGCGCAGGTCGCATCCCGTGCCTACAGGTTTGCGCAGGTCGCATCCCCGTGCCTACAAGTTTGCGCAGGTCCCATCCCCGTGCCTACAAGTTTGCGCAGGTCGCATCCCCGTGCCTACAAGTTGCGCAGGCATCCCCGTGCCTACAAGTTTGCGCAGGTCGCATCCCCGTGCCTACAAGTTTGCAGGTCGCATCCCCGTGCCTTTGCGCAGGTCGCATCCCCGTGCCTACAAGTTTGCGCAGGTCGCATCCCCGTGCCTATGCCTACAAGTTTGCGCAGGTCGCATTCCCGTGCCTACAAGTTTGCGCAGGTCGCATCCCCATGCCTACAAGTTTGCGCAGGTCGCATCCCTGAGCCTTCCTTGGTGCATCGGCATCGTTCGACACGCGATGCCCGCAACAACGTTGGCATCTGACCTCTTCCGTGATGTCTGGCGGCATGCTCGCCCTCAATTGGGTAGGTCGGGGGGGGGCTTCGGGACGAGGGATGCCACGCAGATGATCTTCATGGTGGCGCACTGGGTCGGCTGCCTGTACTACTTTATGGCTAGTTGCATGAACTTTGATAACTCCACGTGGTACCATCAAGTCAGCGCTCAATTCAGTGGTTTTGACACCCACTCATCGCTGATGGCTCAGTATCTCATCGCCATGTATAAAGGTGTTCCGCCAGCGTCTGCAACGCCAGGCCCCCCTCCCTAAAACTGGAGCTCCAGTGACTTCCAGCGACAGAAGCCCCACATTCCTGGGCTTTCCACAACCTGGGAGATGAAAATGTTGCGTTTGATCAAAATCAGGCCAACGGTTTTGCCGGAAATCATTATATACTTGTATTAATGATGCCTCAAAATGTTGTATAAAAGCATGTTCAGATTTCAGTGCTCTAAATTCAGAGATCTGACTGTTCTGAAGAATTCACAATGTATTGAATTTATACCGTGAAAATGTGAAAATGCTGCCAGTTGCGTTTTTCAGGAAAGGCACAAGTACTCGAGGTCCAGTGTAACGTGCCTCTGCTGTGGGTTTCTCTGATAGCGTGAACCAAGTGCAGCTGACTCTTTGACGTCTTTCGGTCTTTCGAGCGCCATGATCAGGATTCAACGGGCTGACCAACTTGGGTTACGAGAATGTGCTCCCTAACAATGTGTACGAGATGGTCATGTCTGTGGTGGTCATATACCTGCAAATTTTGATCGCCGCATACATCTTAGGAACTATGTTCAACTACCTCGTCAAGAGGGACCCCGAAGCCGGGAGCCACAAGGTCGCTGTCTCACCCCCTTCCTGTCCCTTCCTAGCTGTCACCTGGACTGTGTGCTTGCCATGCTTTCATTTACGGTCTGAGCATGCGCCGCAAACGGTTTCCTCCCGGCATGGTAACTTCACTGACGGCTTTGATCCATGGCCTTGCGGTGCAGACGATGATGGAGAAAATGGACGAGTTTCTGAAACGCCATCACATCCCAAAAGACCTGGTAGAGGACATCCACAATTACATGTGGTTTCAATACCGAAAGGTGGGCCCCTCGCACCGCACCTTCCATCATGCTCATCCCTGCAGCAATCTCCATCCGCTTTCGTCCAACAAGTTTCTTCACCTGCTGCCGACATGCCCTCTGCAAGCTGCCCTTTGCAAGTTGCCTTCTGCAAGTTGCCCTCTGCAAGCTGCCCTCTGCAAGCTGCCCTCTGCAAGTTGCCCTCTGCAAGTTGCAACACTGGGGGACGCCTTGCATGTTGTCATTCTTTGAACGCTGCTGACCTGACCACGCCGCACCGAGTGCGATGCACACTCTGGTGCGCATCTGCATTTCATGATAGCATGAACGGAACTCTCTGATCAATGTGATCGGCTGTGACTGATCAAGCGATGTGCTAGGTTGTATCAAGCGATGTGTTAGGTTGTATCAAGCGATGTGTTTGGTTGTATCAAGCGATGTGTTTGGTTTCATCAAGCGATGTGTTTGGTTTCATCAAGCGATGTGTTAGGTTGTATCAAGTGATGTGTTTGGTTGTATCATGATGTGTTTGATTACTGCGATGTGTTAGGTCAGAATGCGATGTGTTAGGTTGTATCGTCGCATGTTAGGTTGGCTGCGATTGTTAGGTTTCATCAAGCGATGTGTTAGGTTGTATCAAGCGATGTGTTAGGTTGTATCGCGATGTTAGGTTGTATCAAGCGATGTGTTTGGTTGTATCAAGCGATGTGTTTGGTTTCATCAAGCGATGTGTTAGGTTGTAATGCTTCATGTGTTAGGTTGCATCGTTTACGTGTTTGGTTGTACGTTTACGTGTTTGGCTGTAATGTTTACGTGTTATGTCTCACTGCGATGTGTTAGGCTGTATCAAGCGATGTGTTAGGTCTCATCAAGCGATGTGTTAGGTTGTATCAAGCGATGTGTTAGGTCTCATCAAGCGATGTGTTTGGTTGTATCAAGCGATGTGTTAGGTCTCATCAAGCTAGCTGTGTTAGGCTGTGGTTGCTGATAAAGTTAGGTTGTATCAAGCGATGTGTTAGGTTGTATCAAGCGATGTGTTAGGTTGTAACAAGCGATGTGTTTGGCGGATGACCACTGGGAAAGGTCAAACTGCTCTGTCCACGCTCTCATCGAGCTTCCCCCTCCATGTCCTGCCGCTGGCTTGCGTGAGACAAGGATGCCGGCGGGGAAGGGTCGGCGCAGGCGTCCAGCAATCGGCTGTTGTCTATGGAGTCGCTGCCGCGCACACTGATGATCGAGCTGGCGCAGCACCGGTACCGACACGTGCTGGATCAGAACACATCCCCGGGCTGCGCCCTGCATGGTTGCAACGAGCTCTTCCTGCAGGAGCTGGTGACCCACCTTAAGGACATGTTCCTAATGCCGGGCGAGCGCTACATCCGCGCCGGCGACGTGCCCACCGAGGTGGCATTCCTGAACTCCGGCCTCCTCCAGGTGGGGACCCCTCGAAGCTCCCTGCATACCCCCCTTCCCTCTTCCTTCCTGAGCCCCCCCTGCTTGGACTTGAAGGGTGTAGCGCATACTCGATCGATTGAAGATCTGCATGGTTTGGGGGACATGTGCCACCGCAGATCAAGGATGAAGCTGGTGTAATCCTACGGACCATCCGCGCGGATGTCAAGAACATGTCCACAACGGTCGGAGACACCAGCGTCTTCGTGAACATCGAGCAGCAGTTGGACGTGTTTGCTGACGAGAGCTCTGCTGTGCACCTCCTCACCATACAACGGTGCACCCCTCGCAGTGCCGAGAGATCTGCTGTGCACCTCCTCACCATACACTGGCGCACCCCTCGCAGTGCCAAATGCTCTGCTGCGCACCTCCTCACCATACAACGGTGCACCCCTCGCAGTGATGAGAGCTCTGCTGCGCACCTCCTCACCATACAACGGCGCACCCCTCGCAGTGATGAGAGCTCTGCTGCGCACCTCCTCACCATACACTGGTGCACTCCTCGCAGTGATGAGCTCTGCTGCGCACCTCCTCACCATACAACGGCGCACCCCTCGCAGTGATGAGAGTTTCTGCTGCGCACCTCTTCACCATACAACGGTGCACCCTCGCAGTGCCGAGAGACTTGCTGTGCACCTCCTCACCACACTGGCGCACCCTCGCAGTGCCGAGTTTCTGCTGCGCACCTCTCACCATACAACGGGCGCACTCTCTCGGCAGTGATGAGAGCTCTGCTGCGCACCTCCTCACCATACAACGGCGCACCCCTAGCAGTGCCGAGTGCTCTGCTGCGCACCTCCTCACCATACAACGGTTCACCCCTCGCAGTGCGCGGCGCGTGACAGTTCACAGACTCGGGTGGTAGGTTCCCTCAGTGGGGAGGGGCGAGAGGCGAGGCCTGCCGCTGTCATGCTAAAGACGGTTGCTTGCATGACGGCGGGCGCGCTCTTTGGTCTCTTGCAGTGGATCTCGGAGGGGGGGACCTCGGGTTGTGAGGAGTTATAACGAGCTGCGAGGGAGAGAAAGGGGTGGCAAGGTACTGAAGGCGGGT
>LGRX02006747.1:0-22689 GCA_001247695.2 Cymbomonas tetramitiformis
ATATAATATATATATATATATATGCTATCTCAAATATTGAAATCGATTGATTTGAAAAATGAATTTATCGGAATCGATCGATAACACTTTTGCCAACTGATTACTCGCCTTGATCTGTTGCGCCAGCCACGCATTGTCGTTGTGATACCACACTGTATGTAGTTGCAATTGAGGCTAAAAACGATACTGTATAAATAAAGCCAGCAATTTGGAGTACGTAAAACAACGCGCTTGGCTATACTGTGATACTTGATCACGCACAACGCTTTCGCAATTCACGGACTCGCGAGCAAGCAACAGCGGTTTCGTTATCCTCGAAAGCTATTTGCAACAGCAAACTGAATGATCATTAATCGAGTGGCCTTGCGTATTATGACGAAACTAGGAATATGTTTGCTGCTGCTGCTCATGCAGATCGGCGTTCAAACGTCGATAATCGTGTGCGAGCTGCACTTCGGAGTGCGCTCAAATCACATGCTTGTGCATGCGGTGCGCGGAGGGCCGCGTGCAAACTCTGGAGGGGTACGCGCGAATTCTGGAGGGGCACGTGCGAATTCTGGAGGGGCACGCATGGGCTCTGGCGCACCAGAAGGAAGTGCGAATGCACTTGGCAACCGAGGTGATAATTCTTTTGCGACCCAAGACAATACCCGATATATTAATGAATCCATGCACGCACATGCATGCATGTTGCGTGCTGAACAATACACACTGTTCGTACACATCGATCTTTGTCTTTACACATCCGCAAAATATGTTCAAACCCAAGACCATACAATATAGTAACAAATACATGCGCAATACCATCGCATATATGTGTTTACATGTTGTTGTGATGCTGCTCCATTCATTATGGCTGCGATTTTTGCTGAACACACACGCACATATACGGTGAGCTAAGAATTTGAACATTTGCTACTGATGTAGACCCACTGGGACAGCAAAACGCTCTTAACAATGCAGGTGCGCAGAAATGATACTCATGTATGCTGACTTAGACAGAATGAATTGAATCATGTTGACGAACAATACACATGTGTTTAATACGTAACTGTGCTTGTGATACTATCACATATTTGTGTACATATCGTTGTTAACAGTGCAAATTAGCATAAATGACTTTCATGTATGATGATTTGCACCAAATTAATTGACACATTTGTCGCGCTAATCGGTTGTTGTCATGCTGATCCATTCATTTACGGTTGCGATTTTCGCTGAACACACACAGAATTAAAGCATGCTGAACAATCCACACTGGCTTTATGCGCACAAATTGACCTTGCCTTTACACATCCACAAAATACATTTTAACTCAAACGATGCAATATAGTAGCGAGTACATACAATATTATCACAAATTTGTTGCGCTGGTCAGTTCATTCATGGTTATGATTATTTCTAAGCACACACGCACACGTATAGTGCGGAAAGAAGTGAATCTTGGAACATTTGCTGTTGATGTAAGCCCAATTGGACAGCAACAGAACATGCTATACTAATACATCAATGTACGCAGATGCATATTGCGTGCTGAATGATACACACTGGCGTAATACATATAGATCGATCTTGTCTTTACACATCCGCAAAATATCTTCAAACCCAAGACAATGCAATATAATAACAAATACCTGCAATATTATCGCATATAATATGTATTTACATGTTGTTGTGATGCTGGTCCATTCATTTACGGTTGCGATTTTCGCTGAACACACACGCACACATATGGTGAGTTAAAAATCTGAACATTTGCTACTGATGTAAGCCCACTGGGACAGCAAAGCGCTCTTAACAATGCAGGTGCCATAAATGATAGTTATGTGTGCTGACTACTTATGTATGTGATTTTGCTGAACACACACACGTACTGTATAGTGAGTTAAGAATGAAAGCATGTTAAATAATACACACCGGCTTTATACGCGCTGGTCAGTCCATTTATAGTTGTGATTAATGTTAAGCACACACACACAGATATATATTGAGCTGAGATATATATATATATATATATATATATGATAATAATAATAATATAACATTTACGCTGAGAATAATGACAATGTCACGAGTCCGCTGTAATCCTGCAAGCAGGCAACTGTAGAACAAAGGGAGCTGAAATCATCCTCATAGCGCGCCCCGAAGGGCTCATCTAAGTTAGATCAACCTAGGAAACTGCGGCAGGGCAAAACTACGCAGAGCGCTAAAAAGGTCGTGCCGGCGGAGAAGCAGCAGAGGAGGTGAAAGCGGAGCGAGGCTGCATCTGTGATGGAAAAAGAGGGCGGAAGCGAGGCGGAGGAAGGGTGGTGGTGGAGGGTCGGGAAGGCGGGGGCGGAGGGAGCGGAGTGTGGGGGTGAAGGGGGCGAACTAAGGTAGGAGGGCGGGGGACCTAGATATATATACGTGCGATCATCATATTGTACACACAAAGAATGCATACATGATACATGTGCATATATTGCTAAGTATAGTTTGGTGTAACACTCATACGTTTGAGTACTCGCATCAACGATTTGTTCACCAGGACCAGCTGGCCAGCAAAATGCCCTTAACAGCACAAACTCAGGTCCAGTTGGAAGGCAGAATGCGCAAAGAAATGGTATTTCCCTTCTCAGACGTAATTTGTGCAAACCACATTTCATTGTTTGTGCACTCGCTTTAGATCGTTTTCAATGGTTGCATGTAAAAGGTTAATCTTTGTATTCAGTGGATCGTTGTGTACTGTGGCCATACATGTTAAACACAGGCCCAAAGAAAACCAAGACTCACTTGGAACGTGCGCAGCTCGCACGCGCATGGCTTGGTTTGCCACCGTTGTCCTCAATGGAACAAGCGAATCCGATTTATTTTGACAACTTGCAGCATCAACAACCATGCAGCATAGGCAACTGCCCACTAGCTGAGCTAGCGCTATCGTTTAATGACCGTGCACCAGCTCAGATTTGCTGCGACAATCATCGAAGAGGGTCAGTCAACAATCAGCGTCCAGCTTGCAAGACATGCCAGTTGCTCTGCGCCAAAGATGACGAGCGCACTGACGTAGATCGTGTCCCTAATGACACAACGTCCGCTGGATACTTGCAGGTGCGAGCATTCTATTCATGACTTCACGTATTCGTGTAACATGTATCTCATCACTTGCATGTGTACGTATTCATGTAACATGTATCTCATCATTTGCATGTGTATGCCATACATGTATATGCACCATACATATGGTGTATGGTGCATTGAAGCAGCTAACATGCATGTATACTGTCAGATGTCACAATACAGATAGCTTGGGCGCATTCTGACGCCGGCAAAACCTTCATCGAATCTGTATAATGGCATAAGCTGCAGCCCTTGGCGGTGTGCTGCTCATGCAGCGCTGAGCTGCTACCTTTGGCGGCGTGCTGCGCATGCAACGCTGCGCTGCAGCCCTCGGTTGCGCACTGCCCCAACAGCGCAGAGCTGCAGCCTTCGGCGAAAGCGTGCTGCCCCATCAGCAGCGCTGGGAAGGCCTTGCGGCCCACGGCGCAAACGCGCTGCCCTACCCGCAGCGCTGAGCTGCAGCCCACGGCGCAAGCGCGCTGTCCCACCAGCAGTGCAGAGCTGCAACCCACGACGCAAGAATGTAGCCCTGGTAGCGCAGAGCTGCAGCCCTTGGCGGCTTGCTGCCCATGCAGCGCTGAGCTGCAGCCCTTGGCGATGTGCTGTCCCGTCAGCGCTGAGCTGCAGCCCTTGGTGGCTCGCTGCCCCAAAAGCGCTGAGCTACAGCCCACAGCGGCGTGCTGCCTCGCTGCCCCGCCGACAGCTCGCGCATACCTTGTTGCTCCTGCGGCTCGTGCAGACCTTGCTGCTCCGGCAGCTCGCGCAGACAGCACTGAGCTGCAACCTTTGGCGGCGTGCGGTGCATGCCACGTTGCGCTGCAGCCCTTGGCGGTGTGCTGCTCATGCAGCGCTGAGCCGCTACCTTTGGCGGCGTGCGGCGCATGCAACGCTGCGTTGCAGCCCTCGGTGGCGCACTGCCCCAACAGCGCAGAGCTGCAGCCTTTGGCGAAAGCGTGTTGCCCCATCTGCAGCGCTGGGAAGGCCTTGCGGCCCACGGCGCAAACGCGCTGCCCTACCCGCAGCGCTGAGCTGCAGTCTACGGCGCAAGCGCGCTGTCCCACCAGCAGTGCAGAGCTGCAACCCACAGCGCAAGCATGTAGCCCTGGTAGCGCAGAGCTGCAGCCCTTGGCGGCTTGCTGCCCATGCAGTGCTGAGCTGCAGCCCTTGGCGATGTGCTGTCCCGTCAGCGCTGAGCTGTAGCCCTTGGTGGCTCGCTGCCCCAAAAGCGCTGAGCTACAGCCCACAGCGGCGTGCTGCGCATGCACCACCGAGCTGCAGCCCACGGCGGAAGCACGCTGCCCCATCAGCAGCGCTGAGCTGCAGGGATACTTTGAATGGACGCACGATGGACGCATGATAACCATATTGCAGCATTTCACACTATATCTTGATGACTGCAGAGATATTTCAAAATACTCACTGTCAGAATTTGTATACTTATTTGCAAATGTTGTGTACATCTTCATGATCTGCAGCAATATAGTGTGCAAGATATGTGTGTACATCTTCATGATCTGCAGCAATATAGTGTGCAAGATATGTGTGTACTGAGATTGCAATGATTGCAACACACACACACACACACACATGCACACATACTCCACTTGCAGCATTCATGCAGCATATAGTGAGTACATGCAGCATTACATCACATATACACTATACTGAGTGACTGCAACATTAAATTGTGCATGCATCACCAAAACAACTTGATCACGATACCAGCTGTAGTATATATATCCAGTTTGATCACGTTAACAACTGGAACACTAGCATATTGCAAATATTGAACATTGCACAAGCATTTTGCAGTGCATGCTAAGTTATATTAGAACCATGTCAGCATAAGGTGCCTGAAAGTAGTCTTAACATCATAACTAGCTCGTCATGTCCCGGTGGAGCCGAGATGCTCTTCGGATCACATGCACGTTCTATGATGGATTACTGGATGGAATACTCACCAGAGCTACATGTAAAATAACAAGCAACTCATTATTGTGAATGAGATTAAAACAGGATTACAATAACTCCTAACCTGATATATATCATGCTAGATTCATTCAGTACATGGTATGTTGATCATCATCCTGCATGATAAACTATCTGGGAATATTGTAATACCAGAAGTTATCTTCCTGTAAGTGTGTAAAGTGAGCACACACGCACTGGCAAAAGTACTAATCAACAAGTACTGCACATTGCACACACACTGGCATTACTATATATGATGATATTCACTGATTCAGAGTGAATTGATCAACTATAATGTCTATTATGTGCATGATAATATGGATACCATTCCACAAACACATGTGCGTGTTGAATGTCAGAGATGGCGATACATATGGGAGCAGGATAAAACAACATGCTGTAGGGCTGGATGGAGATATCTCCAGACCCGAAGGCAGAATACTGTGCTCATTACAACAGCTGGTAACTGTTGAGCACAATCCATCCACTCTCACATATCGCTGGAGCAACAACAACCACTATACTGCATTTTGACAAATGACTCAGTATTGATCAGCACAAAAGCATGTACCTAACCAGATCAGTACATTCATATATTGAGCTGACATAGGCTGTTGTGGACATACACACACACATATATATGTGTTGTGCTAAACTGCTTTGATTATAATCAAGCTATGTCCAGATATGTTTGGAATTTAGAGATATCATTCTGATATACTCTTAGAGCACAGTCATATGCTCAAACATATCATAGGTTGATAAGTTATCACCAAAGTGGATAATCCGCTTATAGTTGGTACACCTAATATATCATCAGGGAGTGCATTTACTTCCGTGGGTTTCAAATCAGTAAAACCCACAAATATGATCAACCACAGATGTTGACATACAGGAATATTCACTTTTATGCCATGAAAATTGTCATGTGTAAAGGTGAAGTAAGTTGCAGTACTTCTGTACTTTGCAGCTTACACACACACAGAGATATATTACTATGGAAAACAATAAATAGCCGAAAAAGGGCAAAATGGGTGAAATTCGTGTGCGATAGATTTCAAAATTGAAAATTCGACCCTATTTTATTTGATATTATGATTTTATACCTATTAAGGTATCAGAAAATCATAATGACCATGGTCATATCTCGTGTAAAACCCTAGATATTAGGTGTGTAATATATAAGGGTATACATATTGGCTGTAACAAAATGCGTAAAAATGCTCCACGCATGATTTCAAAATGAAAACATCGGGTTGATTTTTTTTGCTGATCTGATTATTCAGCTATCAAAAAATATTCCCTGATTTATGCAGCACTTGTAACACCCTGTAACACCCCTAAAATTAAATGTGTGTGTCAAGGGTGTAACATACCTCCTGCAAACCACGTAACATTCAGTGTGACATTAAATGCAGTTTTGCTTAAAAATGTTTGCAAATATTTATACTGCTTTGATTTGACCTATTTTAGGGTTACTGATACCAAGTAACACCCTAAACACACTGTGGGGGATATGGGCCACTGTAATGTAACATGCCCTAAATGCCACCTAAATATTGGATACACTTCGTGTTTGGCATATATATATCATGTTGTAATCAGCACAGACATGATAATATTTCGGGCAACAACCCAAGAACTGTTGGGCAACAATCCTAAAACTGTATAAGCTGCTTCCTACAAGGACTGCAAGCTATAAGCTATAAGCTATAAGCTATAAGCTGTAAGCTATAAGCTGTAAGGTATATAGGCAACTGACCTGCCTATGTGTTCACACTTCCTCAAGGAGGGAAGAAGGTGGATAGGATCACACACATATCCATTTTATATTCCGATCTGGTGATTTCTGATGGATTGCTTTTGATAAAATCACTGCATCCACAAGTGACGTTGAAATCTGTACAACGTTAAATCCACCATCACTAACAAAGTGTAAACTCGGATGGGAAACTATATCCCAATGACTATAAGTTGACTCTTGCTCAGCATTTACATCCTCGAGTAAGTTTGGAATGCTGAACTATATACATAACATATAACCTGATACCATGCTTAATTGCATATCCTGGATCAGAAGATGATAGTTATATAATGTATATATATATATATACCCCACCTGATACACTTTGGCACTATAGCCGTACATAAGAGTGGGAAGGACAAGTGCATCGCTGTAAGACTGGTTGATATAGTCCCAGTGCCGAAGGCAGAATATGGCACCCGAATAACAGCTGATAACTGTTGGTGACCACCATGCAAGACCTTCCAAGCGTAACTCCTTTGTCCTGAGATGCAAGTGAATTGTTCATAATACGTTGACATCACATAAAAGCATTCTGATAAAAACCCTATATATTCACATGAGTTGTCATCATTACAAATGACATGGGTTTTGAATCGTCGAAATGAGTATAACTCCGATGAATTCATTAGTACAGAATAGCTGATGAGATTATTCCTCCGGCTGGATTGCAATCATTCACAATCCCTGTACATTCCGGTGACAAAATATTGCACTGGACTGATCACCACATTTGGTATAATCTGTGATATATAAGTCACCAGAGAAAGCATTGCAATCAGCACAATGCTGTCTAGACTCACAAAGATGAGTAACAGATATTCTCAGATGTAATAAATAGAGGCACAATGTGACCTACGCTAAAATCGCGTATGCTCGGGCACTGTATTGTGACCTGCGCTGAGATCGCGTATGCATGGACACAATAATATGACTCGTGCCAATGACGTGGACACATTTCATACAACCTCCGGTACAATCGGACAAGGTTGACTGCCACGACATCACATCTGAAATCAATAAATCACTCAGAGAGAAGGTGTTGACATCAGTATAGCACCATTATACATATAGTCATGAGGATTTTAAAGAAGACACAGTCTCTCCGATATTGACAAACATGGTACACATATTACCATGCTCTCTGATTATATATTGATATCCCACAGCATACGATGATGGTAATAGCAAACCACTTCGCCGCTGGAGGGTAGTGTTGTATATATACAGCACATGCTTGGGCACTATATGACCCACGCTGATGACGTGAATTCAGGCTGCATCATCCCAACGACTGCAATGCACCTTCGGTGCAATGGGCTGCATCCCGAGAACTGCTATCCAGCTTCATAGAAAGCTATCACGTCATCACATAGAGGTCGGACCTCTGTTGTATTTAAACAGCGCTTGACAACCGCCTAGAAATACACTTCCTTGAGGGGGGAAGATGATAAGCTAAAAATACAACTAAAAACCAAATAAATAATAAAGACAAATAATAAAATAAAACAATTAAGTTGCATCATCGTTTTTGCTTTTTTAAGCCTGACTATATACAGTCAAACCATGCAGAACTCCATGAAGTTGACACATATAAGTATCAAACATTTCTAAGGTCATCAGCCATGACATACATATGAGCTTGATTTTGAAGACCAGAGGGATAGATACATGCTAGACCTCTGGTCTAGCATATATCCAGACTAGAATTGTATATTGACACGGTGCAAGCACTATAGCCTCTGCCACCGATGATCATTGAAAAAGGGCAACCATTCTTGATATTTCATATATATCATCTGATTGGATCATTAAAGGTGTCAAGATTACTCAATGCAATATGCAGGCTACGGCCTGAGTACAACACCTAGATAGGTCAAAGCCACTGAGCTGACCAATGCAGCATAAATGCTAACTGCCTTTGAAGGCTACATAATAAGCCTATTGCCCTTATGTCTTGAAATGTATCCGTGTATTGGCATCTCTTTGAGGTAATCATGCCTGCTGAATGAGCCATACCAACCATCTTGTATTCATGGATCATTACATATCTGATCATACCGCCATTGAACAAAGCCTATGCAGTGAGATTATTATATCACAAGGCATTTCAATGGTACGCATCAAACAATTGCATTGCAACAAAGATCATCAGCTCTTCATCATACCTAAAGGTTAAGTTGTTGTCAGAAGTATTGATTCATCATACACCATATCTCAAAGGTCTATTCATCATGGAGGACAGAATCTGTGCAATCATGGCTATTCAGCCTCCAACATAGCTAACATAGCTATCCAGCTTATGACCCAACCGTTGGTAAGCGGCCTCTACGCCACATGGCTAAAGATAGCAAGCAATCTCTTCGGTCATTCTTGGGCATAGAGCAATCAAGCACAGCCAATTCAGGATGTTTATCCCGAAATTCTCCAAGAGTTATTCATGTTTTCCATGTGTCATATGAAAACAGCCAATATACCGCCCTATGAAGGGAGTCATCTCCTTCAGTGAGGGGAAGTGGTTACGCTGTAAAGTTGACCAATCTGATCATCATAAAAGTGACAGATTTGAGAAAATCGATTGAAACTTGTATTGAAAATGACTATTCCTAAAGACAAGGTATTGCACCTAAGGGAATAAAGGTTTCATCGTCTGAAATAAAGAAAGAGTTTACATTGACTCTAGTTCCTGAATCCAGAATCACATAGAAAATATGTTCTATCCTGTGCATATAAAAGTTACATTAGATTCAGATTCTGAGCATACAAGTGGACTTGAATGCACTCGGGTTTGTACTGAGCTGCAATTGTCCAAAGTTTTTATTCTGACATCACTACTTATTTGTGGAATAGCATACAATGGTATAAACCATCCACATATAGTGTAGGAGGCAGTACTAAACCTCTACTTGACAGTGACTGTGAAACTACCTGTGGATCATATATAGTGCAAGGTTCTATATTATGCACTATATAAGACTAATCAAGCTATGTCGATTCTTAGGAACTATGTCCAGACTCAGTGCATATATTTGCAGTAAGAATTAGGTATTATATTGACTTTTGCCATGCGGCTGTTTTACTCTAGAAATCTCAACTGTTTCTTTGGCCTTGGCCATTACTTATTCACTCAGCTCTCTGAGGTAATCCTAGTCAGCATGGCCAAGTCTCATCAACCTATCATATGCTTGTACTACATTATCATGCAGTATGATGTGCCAGTATTCTACATGTCACATTATTACACAGTACAGTGGTACTGTGTACTCCCATATAAGGGGGGTCTCTTCCTCAACAGGGGTCTCGGGCGCTAATGCTGTAAGGCGCGTATGACACTTCTGGCATGTATGACATTGCTGAGTCATCCGCGCATGACACCGTGTGTTGTCCTAGCACAACTCCCCCCCCCTTCAGGTGGGAAGCGTCCTCGCTTGTGCTTAGATGCACAGTCGTTAGGCTGATTCGGAGCCCATGGTGTCCCACTCGCTGTCGTCGGACATCACTGGTGGCGGCGTAGGGCTGTACTCCGGCATCAAGGTCACCGGCTCCTCGTCAGCTTCTTCCGGATTAGCGCAGACTCTTTCATCGTTGAGACCTGTCTCATCTTCATCTCTCCAAAGCAGCTCCGCTAGGTATTCACACACCGCTGCGATTGCCCCCACGGGTTGTTCCACCGGTAGAGAGCTGAATAATTGTTTAAGCAAGGCTGCGGGGATGCCATACACGTGCCATCCAGCTCCCATGCCTGGTCTAGGGTCGCCCGACACTCTGCTGGCGGAGCCGCTCTGCGCCATCTTCTCGTGCCGCCCATAACGGCGTTTGAAGTCGCAGGGGTTTTCGGGGTCGCAAGACTTCAGAGTGGCGATAGGCGCGTTGGTCCAGAAGTGGGTGGGCTTCTTGTAGGGCATACCATACTTACAATACGTAGCCAGATGCGGAGGTGGCACCCCTTGCATGCATCGGCGAGTGTGTAACCCATGAGGAGCTCGGCCACGCGGGTTCTCAATGAAGTAGAAGCTCGGCTGGAGGTACTTGATGATCTCCAGCGTTCTCCGCACTTGTCTGTCAGCACCACGCAAGTCTCGTATCCCTACCGTTTTGGCTTGGCTATACTCCGTGCATGGAGGGCTCGCCCAAATGACGTCAAAGTGCTTGGGCGAGAACTGCCGATAGTCCCAGTGCAGGACGTTTTCGCAGTGAGTGGGCTTCCATCGGTTCTGGATGTCCACCGAGACTACCTCACAACCAGGAAACTGCTTGCTGAACTGTCGTTCGACGGAGCCTGTGCCACAAAACAACACCAAGATCCGTATTGGGCGTCGAGACGGCTGTAGGCGTGCCGCTCCTCGACCAGGTCCTTGGGATGGCATGAAACTGGTGGACGACACCGTCGCGAATGTGCCCACCTCGTCGTCGGCCCGTTCTTCCGGGATCCACGCCATTCCGTCCGCCTGTAACTCTTCAGGATCCGTCAACCATATCGCTCCTGCTGACTCCTCGCGTTTGCGAGTGACTCTACTCTTTTCACGTTCTTGCCTCTTGGCCTCGACCTTCTCGAACTCCTGAAGAGCGCGGTTAGGTATCCCTTTTCGGCCAACTCCATCGAATTCGAGGTCCTCGCGAGTTTTCCATTCATTCTCGGAGCGCGGCATACCTACCCATTTGACCATGTACTCCGTCCATGTCCGCCCGCTACGTCTCCTCGTGCGTGACCTCTCAATGCACTCCACCGCCATCTCCTTACGACCGCTCACGTCCACAGGGGGAGGCGGAATCTCCGCACTCCTGTCCGCGAACTTGTCCTGGCCCGACTCCACTGGGGTGAGTCTATCCACGGTGAAGACGTCGTGCACCTTCCACTGTGGTGGTAGCTTCAGGCGGTAAGCCGCGGGGGCCCCTCGGTCCTCGGTGGCGAGCTCCATCTGCCGGTCGCTGTGGAAGGCCTCCAGCACCTCCATCGGACCCAGGCGCTTCTTCAGCAACTTCTTGTGTAGGCCCCTATCCCCGGGCTGGGTGAGATGCGTGGCGTCCACCCACACCATGTCACCTATTGCGTACCGGCGAGCGCGATGGCGAGCATCATACTGGGCCACTTGCTGCTGCTGAGCTACCAGCAACCTATCGCGAGCAGTGTGCAACTGCTGAACAAACTGCCGGGCGGTCTCGTGGGCCGTGCCTTTCTTCACGACGTCCCCTCTCCCCCCCTTGGCGCGGCCCCTACGAGAGGCCAACGCAGCTTCTACGAAGAAGTCGAGCTGCGACGCTGGGGCATGCCCATAGCAAAGCTCGAAGGGTGTGAATCCAGTAACCGCGGACCTGGAGTCGTTAATGGCGTACTCCACCGGGGTGCACCACAAATCCCAGTCTGTCTGGTTTGCGTCAACGTAGGCGCGCAACATGCGCTCCACCGTGTGGTTTGTGTGCTCCGCTTGACCGTCCCCTTGTGGGTGGTACGGCGTAGTGGAGGCCACCTGCACCCCCATAAGGCGATGCAACTCCATATGAAAGGCGTCACGGAAGCGAGAGTCCCTGTCACAAACGATCTTCATGGGAGCACCGTGCAGTCGCCAAACATGGTCGAAGTACATTCGTGCCACTTGCTCAGCGGAACTGTCAGAGTACAGCATGGGGACCACGTGCACCATCTTGGACAACTTGTCCGTGAACGTGGCGAAGGCGTCGTAGCCCCGCTCCGTGCGCGGCAGACCTGTGACGAAGTCAATGCTCACCACCTGCCACAGCCTGACCGGGACCTGGAGGGGGTTCAGCTGGCCATCCGGATAGCTGTTCCTCGGGCGGGTCTGCTGGCATATCAAGCACGAGCGGGTCCAGTCGGTGACGTCTTTGTTCATGCGAGGCCACCAGAACCGCCGCACTATCCGAGCAAGAGTCTTATCTCGTCCGGTGTGTCCCGCCGCGGGAGACTCGTGCGCTTCACGCATGACTATCTCTCGAAGGGGAGAGTCGGATGACAACACCAGCTGGTAGCGTCCCTCCGCGATGCGCCAGATCATGTCGTCAACCATACGGAAGGTGTCCGTGCGCTGGTGCGGGGCGGCTAAAAGCTCTTCCTTTAACATCGTGAGGTAAGGGCTACGTTCGTACTCCGCGCGTAGTGCTTTCACGAACTGGCATGCCTTCAGTGGTCCTTTGGTTGCGCGTGCCTTGGCCGCTGGCCCTGACGTGACCATAGGCTCGCTTGCACCTTGAGCGGCGGGCGCACGGGCACTCTTCGCTCGAGGCCGAGTCCGGCTGGCCGCTGGCGCCCACACCAGCAGCACGGGCCACCGCAGCGCTGGTCGGCCTCCATCTGGTGACTCAAACAAGCATGTAGGGTGACCCTTGGCATCCTTGAGGTCGAACACCTTGACCACGTGCAGGCCGTACTTGGGCTGGATAAGGGTGCGCCAGGACGCGTCATAGTCCGGCAGTAGGAACATCGCCGACGTGTTTTCTGGGTCGGCGCGCCACTCAGCCATAAAGTGGCGTAGGATCCTCTCAATGAGGTTGCTATCCTTGGTGTAGGGGGGGTTGCACCAGACGTGCTTTCCCCGCCATTGCTGCTTGAGGCACTCCGTCCAATAGGTGTCCACCTGGCGGTTGACGCCCATGGAGTCACAACACGCGTCCACGTCGAACGGGCCGTACTGCGCTGAGATCTCTTCGAACTTCTCCTTTACCAGTTTCCAGTCCTGCCGGTCTACCACGTTATCGTAGTGGGAGCTTGACGCGGGAGGGGAACTTTGTTTGCTGGGAGGGGAAGGACTAAGGGGAGTTGAGGGGGCTGGAGAGGGGGCTTGCTCCGGTTGCGAGCGAGAGCGAGTAGTGACGCCCGCAAGGGTGGCTTCATGCAAGGCGCGCTCCGCGGTGTGCAACGTCTCAGCTGCGTCTTCCCACAGGTCGGGGGTTTCCACCCAGGTGAGCCCATTCAGATGAGTGAGCTCCCCAACGACCAACGGGGGGCTGACCGGAGGTACAGACTCGTCTTCAGAGTCGGAGTAATCAAACGTGGAGTCGAGCACCGAGATGGGGTCTTCAAGGGTCTTGACTTTAGCGGGCTCCTCGGACGGCTCTTCGTCGGTGTCGTCCTCGTCGATTGCACCGAATACTGAGGTGGGATCGGCGGGGGTTGAGCTCTCAGCCGACTCCCTTGGCACACTCTGACGAGGCTCGTCTGTGTCCCGGTCGACCACGCCCTTCTCCTTGAGCCCCTCCCTGGCGGATGACTGCTTGTAGTCTGGTCGTCTGGATTGGGCGTCCGGAACTACTAGGCATCGGCCAGGTACGTGCTCCATTTGGTGCACGCCCACTTCCACCAAGTCTTCATACCAGCGTGCTTGGCGTCGACTCAGCTCCCGAGCCGGCGCGAAGAGCCACTGCAAGGGTTTGTGGTCACCCATGAGTTTGAAGTCGGTGAATATAAGGTAATGCCTCCACGTCACTGTGGTGCAGTGGTGGATGGCGCACAGCTCCCGCTCCCCAGCGTGGTAGTTCTGCTCGGCCGAGGAGAATTGCCTGCTCTCGAAGGCCAACGGTTGAAGACCTCGTCCCAGGTCTTGCATCAGCACGCCTCCTAGTGCGACCGCACTCGCGTCGGTCTGCACGCAAAATGGGCGAGACCCATCGGCTGCTGAGCGCTGGTCCGGTAGGGCGAGGATTGGTGCTGAAATCAATGCTGACTTCAATCGTTGGAAGGCTTCTTTCTCCTCCTTGCCCCAAGTCCATGGCACTCCCATCTTCGTGAGGCGAGTGAGAGGGTGGGCAATGTGAGCGAAGGACTGGATGTACCGCCGGTAAAAGCCACACATTCCAAGGAATTGGCGCACGTGGGTGACAGTCTCGAGCTCCGGCCAGTCGCGAACCGAGGCAACTTTGTCGCGTTGGGGGCGACAACCTTCCTTACTGCACACATGGCCAAGGAAGCGTACTGCTCGCATGCACAACTTCAACTTGCTCCGCTTGAGGTATACTTTGTGCTGGCGACAGACCGCTAATACAGCTCGTACATGGCCGACATGCTGCTCAGGTGTGTCACTGAAAATCATGATGTCGTCCACGAACACTCTGCAGAAGGGTAGGTGTCCGAGGTACTGCGTCATCATTCTTTGCCACGTGCTCGGTGAGTTGCTCAGTCCCATAGGCATGACCAGCCACTCATAAGCTCCGAAGTGGGTGGTCATGGTGTCTTCTCGATGTCCTCCTGTTCCATGGGAACTTGCCAGAATCCCCACAAGGCGTCTGCTGTGGAGAAGACGGTTGCTCCTTGTAGGTCATCGAGGAGGGTTTGTACGTCAGGAAGAGGGTACTTGTCCTTGACCGTGATCTCATTTATCGACCTGTAGTCGATAACCAAGCGCAACTCCTTAGGGTTGCTCGGCTTCGGCACCATAAGTACCGGACAACCCCAGGGAGACGCCGATGGACGGATGTACCCCTTGGCCAACAGCTCGTCAAGTTGTGCACGAAGTTGCCGAAGCTCCTCTTGCGACAACTTGTAGTTACGCCGATGTAGCGGCTGTCCACTCCAGTCGGATCGCAAGCGAATGTTGTTCTTGTAGTCGCGGCTTTGGACGGAGTCAGGCAGCTCCGTACATATGACGTCCCTGAACTCCTCCTCAAGGTCGCGCAGCTGTTGCCATATCTCCGGGGACACTGTCTCGTCAATCTCGTCCGGCTCCTCCGCTTCCATGGCATGGGGCTTGGGCGGCGGTGTCGGTGACGGTGGTTCCTCGGCCACAGGAGCGGCCTGCTCTTGAGATAAACCTTCAGTATGGGGCTTCTCGTCGCTCCAGCGCACACGCTTGCGTCGCGGCCGACGCTCGCGGAGTAAGCGCCTTCCCTGCTCCAGCGCGGCTGCGGCTTCGGCATGCCAGGTGGGTGGTTTCCCTTGCGCGTGGTCGTCGATTGCTTGGGCACGTACGTGCTCAGGTAATAAAGCAAATGCTCCCAAAGCTTCGCGCTTGCTCTGGAAGAACCCCAGATGTAGGTTGTTGGATGGCGCATTGTCCGCCGGGGGGCCAACAGCACCCTCCAGCGCGACCACGTCAAAGTTTTGTGGGCGGGTGGACTCCACTGTTGCGTACACCTTATCCAAGTGGTCCTCGTCACTGGTGCCTGGGCTGGGCCGCACAGATTCCCGGAGGAGTAGAGCGTCCTCGGCTTCGGAGTCAGTGTCTGACGCGGACATCAGCGCAGGCGCGTCCGTCTCACCCAGATCCGCTTGGGAGGAGTCCATGGCGCCCGCGACTTGGGCGTCTTGCTGCTCAGAGCTAGACGTGGCGCAACGCTCGGACGAAGCGTCCCTGGGCTTGGCGTTGGTCTCGGCGTCGGTCTCTTCGTTACAGGCGACCGCCCCGAAGGTGCCGTCGGGTGCTAGGTACACCACGAAGGCACACTCATCCTTAGATTGGAGGGCTCGAAGGTCCTTGCGTACCCTTTTGGGGTCCAACAAGACTCCTTGTACCAACGCCATGGCCTTATCCTTGGGTCTTGAGGGGTCTGGCGTTCCCGGAGAGCAGCCTGTAATGACCACTCTCTTGCTTCCAGAACCAAACCGGATGGAACCCCATCGGGAGTAATCCAGGGTGACTGGGGAGTGAGAGGCTAGCCAAGGTCCTCCAAGGATAATATCCACGCAAAGATCAATGGGCATCACTCTGAGCTCCAATTGCTTGACGTACAACCCCTTGGTGGTCTCTGCTTGCAGTCGAGGACGGACGCACGTGTTGACATCGTACGACGCGCCGTCGGCTACTCGCACTCGCATGGGGTTTTCGTGAGGTCGAGGCGTCAGGGAAGGAATGCTGCGTACAGTCTTGTCTGAGATAATGTTGGTGGAGCACCCAGAGTCCACCAGCACCTTTACGCGACGACCGTTCACGTACGCCCAGAACAGCAACAAGGTGGGGGCCTTGGAATTGTTGATCTGTCGAGGTGGCGCTCGCGATGTTGATACAGCCGCCAAGAGATCACTCCAACCAGGGCTCATGTCCCCACTGTCGATGATGCTGTTGAGCTGGCATATGAAGGGGTCGTCCTTGGCATGAGGGTCGCCTAGGTCAGGAGGGTCGTCCATGTCAGAGTCCCATGGTAACTCGTAGGTGCCTGCATCGGCCAAGAGCCCTTGAGCGGTGGCTGTCTGCACCAGGTCCCTGGGTGGGTGATCAGGTGGGTACAAGGCCACTTGGATGACCTTGTCCTTCGCTGCTCGCGCCATATCATTCGTCGCCAAGTCACTTGCGTACTGGAGGAGTCCATCTTCTACTTCCTCTTGCGCTTGTTCCTTGGCTAAGATGTGCAGTAGCTCTTCGTCTATAGGAGAGTCCCGCTCCAAATATGGGAGGCCACTGGCATAATCCCGCTTAAGCTTCTCTCGTTGGCGAACTTTCTCCAGCCCACTGAGCCACCTCCTCCTTGGTGCTCCTTCAGCTCGAGCTGCATGGGTCGGTGACAGCCATGGTCGGGGGCGGTCACTCCATGTGGTTGAGGTTGCCTCGGCAGTCGTGCTGCCGTTAGGTGAGGGCGTACGAGGTCGACGCCCAAGCTGGATGTCTTGACGTCGTCGTCGGTATTCTTGCAGCCTTTTAAGTTTGCTAAGGGCTGCGGGTAAGGGTGATCGAGCTCGAGCTTCTCGCTTGTTGGCGGTAACCGCGCTGTGCGTTGGTGACCGCGTGGGTCCTCGGCTGCTGCGTCGATGGCCGGCTCTCCAAAGCGGTGGGCTCGTGCTCCGTGGAGGTGTACGGGGCGGTGCAAGGTCCGTTTCCAGAGCCTTGATGGAGGACCTCAAGCCCCGTGTGCCCACTTTGGAGCGTAAAGCGCTCGTCCCTTGCCCTCGGACAGCTCGAAATTGCCAACCTTGCAATGGTTGGCCCGTTGGCTCCAAGTGCACGCGGTAGCTCTCGGTCACCTTCAGGGTACGTCGGTGCCGTTTCTCAACGTGCTGGGAGTCGTCTGAGAGGTCCTCGCTCGTACACACTGGAGACTTGGCTTCCTTGCGAAGGCGAGCTTCGACCACTTGCCGCTCCGGCGCGGGAGGAGGGCTAGTCATCGCCCGCGAGGGTAGCATGTTGAGCTCATCGGAGTCTAGGTATCCTGTGCAAGGAGCACTCCGCCTTTGACGTCGACGGGCTCTTCTCCACTTCTCCCGCAACTGCTGCTCCGAGAGGTAGGAGGGGGGCTCATCGCGGGGATGTGGGCCCGAGCTCATTGGGACTTGGAGGGTACTCCGAGCTCGAGGGAGTCCTCCGCGGCAAAATCCATTAGTTCCTTTGGCAACACCGCGTTGAGCACGTCGCAGTATTCATCCGTTTCCACTTCGTGCATGACCATGTCCAAAGTTTCAGCCAGAAGTGCTTTGGCCCCCTCCTTCTTACGAAGAGCAGCCTGTGGGCACTCTCGAGCATAGTGCTCTTTGCTTTGGCACAACCTGCAACCAGTGTACTCCGGGGAGCCCAGACGTTGCCGAGTAGGAGTTGCACCCGCGGGACGATCTTCGGCTAGAGCTAGTAGCTCCTCCGAGACCTCCACCGCTGCCAGTAGCTGCACTGGCGCTCTCCTACTCGTCGCGTTGTTCAAATGCAACTCCGCCTCAATGGCGTATTCCAGCGCTAGGCGTCGACTGGCTGGAAGGGCGCGGTCGAGGAGGATCAAGGGGGTCCCCTTCCGCTCTGCAATCTCGAACGCCTCCTTCCGTACCTCCGCGGATAAGCCCGAGAGGAAGACGTCCAGGAGGTCGGATTCCGGAACCGGTGTGGTGAGCTCGTGTGTCGCCAACATGGTCACTACGCGATGGGCTAGATGCAGACCATGCAGTCCATCCCAAAACTCGCGCACTTTGCGCGGTGTCGCCATGCGTCCTTGAGTTTGGCGTACTCGGCGTAGGAACGAGCCCAAGGTGGCCATTTCACTCTTCAGCGGCACGATCAGCTTCGCCAGCGGCACGATGACCTTCTCAAGGTTCAACGACTTGTCCGCCTCGGCATCCAGGAGAACCCCTCGCAGCTCCGTTCCTTCGGAGCTAGGCGTAGGGAAGCAATGCTGGGTGATCTCCTTCAACAAGATATGCACCGAGAGAATCGGCTCTCCGAGCTCGAACGCTCCGTTGGGCACGTTGCACGGGGTGTTCATCGCGAGGAGCACCACTGGAAGGGCTAAGCACCTGTCGAACTCGTCCACGAACCGCAACCGCGGGCCGAAGGGGTTCGTGGACCCTTCCAGCGGTGCTGAGTACAAGGACATGATGTCCTTCGCGGCCTTGAGGGCATATGAGTGCCTCGTGTACTCCTCCCTTTGCTGCCTGCCATCATTGTACGAGGACCTCCTACTCGAACCGAAGCTGTAGGACGTCTCATCGTCGGGCGGATCGTCACCGCCTCCGCCCCCGCCATGGCCGCGACGTCCATCTCCAAGATTCCGCGAGGGGTCGCTAGGCGCGTCAGAAGTGGGGTCGCCAGGCGGCTCATTCCCCCCCCCTTGATGGCCACCGGGTCCTCCCGGGTCGTCACCGTCGTCATCACCATCACCTCCATCGTCGTCGCCTCCGCCGCCCCCACTGGTCCCACCAATTGCTGAGGATGGCCTCGGGGTCACTGAAGGGAAGCGGTCAAAGGCTCCCGGCCAAACCCCGCGCGTGCAATATATACACAACGGCGGGAATTGAGTGGTTTCCGACAAGTCTGAAAGAGCTGTAAGCCCGCAATTCCATATGGCTACAGGGGGCTGCGGGCTACGAGCGCATCTCGAGCACGGAACGTTGGACGTGCTGGACGCGACTTCGTCGTACACGCAACAAACGATCGCCGTTCCCGCCAGAGGTGGTGAAGGAAGTTGAGAGGCCGGGGCTTCGGAGACCGGCGGTCCACACCCAGACGCTAGGTCATGGTCTCGGTACCTTCTTGCTACGTCACAGAACATGCGTTCCGCTTCCATCTTGCCCACGTGGCCAGGTAAGTGCTCCTCCACGTGTGCACGGATAGCGGTAACGGCTGGCACACTAATGGACCTCCAATCCATTTTGGCTAGGCGGTCATGCACACTCGTGGGGGAAGATGCACGCTTGGAGGCGTCCTCCTCGAACGTCGCGCCTTTGTGGCCCCGTACGTCCACAGTCGTGGCTGACGGGGGCACCATCAGAGCCTCGTATTCAGCTTCTTGAGCGTCACTTGTGACGGTCGCATAGCTCGCGGGGGTATTAGGTGGTTGTTCTGGCCGTGAGTGCGCTCGTCCGTCAGCGGCTTCAAGGGCGGCCTGCACCACTATCTTGCTCTCCGCCACTTGTTGCTCCAGCAGTCGTTGCTCTCGAGCTGCTTGGTCAAGTTGCTGGCGTTGCTCTTCCGCGGCGCGCTGCATTTCTCGAAGTTGTTGGTGATGACGTGCAGCTTCCTCCGCCTGCGATGCTACAGCTTGCTCATGCTGATGCGAGACAACGTCCGCGGCATGCTGCATGCGCGCTATCTGCTCCTCAGCAGATTCGAGAGCGGCCCGTCGCGCTTCTTGGCACACCGTGGTGCGGAGCTCCTGATGCATCCGGGTTGCTTCCTCCACGGCATTTGCATGTCCATGCGCAACGCTGTGAGCTGCGCTTGGTGCGCAGTGGCCGCATCTAACGCGACTCGTTCGGACTCCTCTTGCAGCTCTCGTAGTTGCCGCTCGTGTCGCGTGACTTGAGCTTGGCGCCGCCGTTGGCGTCCACCCTTTCGCCGAGAGCTCCTTGATGAAGAGGTGTGCGAGGCGTCGGAGGAGAGCGCTTCAGAAGAAGATGTTTGACACGATGAAAGTGTGGACTTCTCCTCACTGGACGTAGAGGTGGAGTCGTACATCAGTTTACCTTCGTCACTGCGACGTCGAGCCTTGGCGAGCTTACGCTTGGCCAACTTCTGCCGCTTCCGCTCCTGCTTCGCCACCTCCTTCTCGTGGGCTAACTCCGTCAAAGCCTGGACACGTACAGCACGTTCTCGTTGTGTGGGTCGTGGGGCGGATGAAGCTTTTGATCGAGGTGGTTGTGGGGCGGAGTCAGCGGAATGAACGTCTTCCTCATCGATCGTGGAGTCATCTTCAGACGACAAGACGCCATAGGGGTTGCGGCTAGGTACAGATTGTGCGCCATGCTGTTGAACACTTGCTCCCAAGGTGGTTGTACGCCTTAGAGTCTTTATCACCTCCTCGACGCTCACTCCCAACCGCACCAGCCTTGCGGGCCGGTTGGCTGGGATGGTCGTGACGAGTGGTCGTGCAGAGTGGAGGTGATGATAATGGTGGCTTGCTGAGGTAACATGCGACAGAAGGAGTCCACGAGATGGGATCACGCGTTGCTCTCCACTCTTCGTTCTCAGCAGCACCTCCCATGTGATTGCAGCAATGGAGTCTTCTTGGCCACACAGGCGGCGAAGATGTCTACGCAAGGTCGCCCATTGCTTCGGGGTCACGTCAGGCGTGTCCGTCAGAGCTGACCACTCGTGGAGGACTTCGCGCTTCACATGTTGTTCTATCACGCTGGACCGCAAAGGTGGTGCACTTGGAAGCGAAGTCCACGGTAGCCTTCCACGCTTTCATACACTTCCTCACGTAGAACTCGGACCGGGCGATGTTGCACGCCGTGATTTCGAGAGTGATCTCTTTTACACGACGTTGTTCTTCTCGCCATGCACTCAAGAGCCGGGACGCCAATCGTGAACTTGCGTGTCCAGCAAAATCTTGCTTTTTGCGTTGGACCTGGTTCTTGCGGTGAACTCGCTCGTGCCATGCTGTAAGGGAAACACGCATGCGCGCGAGACGGGCACGTAGGTGCCATGTCGTAAGTGCAGATGAAACACGCCCGCTGAGCACTCGTGCTGTCCAAGTACTCCACCAATTACGCAATGCACATACCGCTAAAATATCCACTGCTACAGCTTGGCGTGCCAGCCTGACGCTCCACTCGTTCACGCTTGACAACCCGCGCTCGCCACTTGGAGGAGCACTTTCACGCCTAGGCGTAAATATGTTGCTCTCATGGGTCTGGTTTCCAACGAGATGCTCTGGTGCCAAAGGCAAATGGTCAACTACAGCTTCGCTATGAGGAGATGATCTCAAATTATGAGCGGTGGCTATAGCGACCGTGTTGAGCTCCTCGAGAGTTGGTTGGCTACGTTGTAGACCTGAGGCACCTGCACCCCCTGCACGCTGCTGGGGTGTAGAGTAGCACTCAAACGTACGTACAATGGAAGATTCCAGCCCAGGAGAGTCACGCGAGCCGTCGGGGAAATTCGTGGGCGTGGCAGGCAGCGATGCTTGGGTGCGACGTTCCTCTTGAGGTAGAGGCGCGCTCGCCAAAAGCGCGTATTCGCCCTCCAGAGAGCGTTGTACTGCTACCCCCCCCGTGCTGCTTCGCCGCGCCCCGGCTGGCGCCCCCCATTCCGGGACAAAGTACGGGGTGGGCCCCAAAGCCCCAAGCCCATCCCGGAGCTGAAACACCCGGGCCGAGCTAGAGAGCCCGGAGGGCCCAGAAGCAGCCTCCGCCACCCCCGAGCGCCGCTGAGGCGGAACATACAGCGAAGAAGCTTGCCGTGAAGAGGACATTGAAAAAGTCGCTTAAGATGGTGGAGAAACGCAGCAATCTGATTCCGAAAAATCTGCCAGCGCTTCCGCCGTACAGGCGTATAGTGTTAAGTGCGAAGACGCAGGATCCCAACAGCAAATAAGCAACTGCCGCTGCCAAATCTCAATCAAAGCTTTCCAGCAAACTCGAAGAGGTAAGATGAAAACAAATTGAGCCAAATTGGTTAACGATCGGCTCACGGAAGTCAAAGCAACGTCGCAGCGCGATACCACTCAGGGTTAGCCCC
>LGRX02006749.1:0-35806 GCA_001247695.2 Cymbomonas tetramitiformis
TGTCCCAGGGGTATTCCCAGGAGTAAACTATTATCCTCTGTTATCTTGAGGAATCATATCATATATTCGGATATACAATTTAACATATACCCAGACAACAAGAGTTATTATTTTCTGCTGTCCAAGTCTGAGAGACCAACTCAGTGATCTCTCTTTATTCACCACCCTGAGCTCACAGATTATTTCCCCTAACTGTTCGCTCAGATGAATGTCACATTCCCTTACTATTTCTCCCAATAGTCCCCTGATATCAATTTCAGGCATTCAGACACCCCTTATCGTGAGGGGGTCTCAGCTACGTCGTGCCCCCTGGCACAACTCTCCCCCCCTTAGGAGTGGACTTTCCTCTGAAACCACGACTAATGCATGAATCTACATATAATGGCGTACAGGGGTCTCGATAGCTGCACTCGAGGTCCATCTGCTCATCAGCGTGACAGAAGGGCTTCATCAAGGATCACGCTGCCAACGCTCATCCCCAAATTCACCCGACCGCGCACAACTAATATCTAAGGCAGGTCTTCAGTCTTCGTCTCTTCCTCGCCGTAAGTTAATCGTACTCCGTCGGCACCTCCGAAAGTCAAGTGCTGGAACAGATGTCGTAGTAGATGATTTGGGACAGGAAACACAACATGGGACTTCTGCATTCCTGGTGTGTCACCCCTGGGTCCAAGCTGTGAGGTTTCAGGATGCATTCCTGTCGCCCGACGGTATGGACAAGGGGTAGCCGCTGTGCATTGCAGCAGGGGCTCGGGCGGTCGGTGGCGAACTCATCCAGATACAGGTGGGCTTCTTGTATCGTTTCCCATACATGCAGTACGTGCAAGTAAGAGACGCCGGAAGTTTGCTCATTACCGGCCTGAAACGCAAAGCGCTGGGGTAACGGCCCATCGGGTTCTCCACATACCAGTGTTGAGGTCGAAGGTACTCGATGATGTCTAGTGTGCGTTGTACGCACGCGTCCGCTGTCACAAAGTCTGGCGGACCTCCCCTAGTACGAGCTTGGCTGTACTGAGTACAAGGGGGGCTTGCCCATACTACGTCGAAGTATCCTGGGCAGTATCTCCAGTAATCCCAACCCTCGATGGCCGCCACGTGAGTCGGCTGCCATACAGGGTCAGAATCCAGTGTCACTGATGTCGACATCGGGAAGCAACGAGCAAATTCTCTTTCTACTGAACCTGTTCCACTGAGTAACACCAGTATTCGTACTGGTCGGACATCAATCACAGCGAGGGTGGTAACGTAGGTGGTCTCTCCTTTACTCGTCACCTTGCGGCGTTCCCAGGGCAGGCATTCAGTCGAATTGTCATCCGGCTCCTCTTCCCAAGGTGTCCCTAGCATGGGAGACGATAAAGAACACAGTGACGTCACGGTGGGGCCTGCTGTATCACGGCGTCGTTCTCGGCGGCGTAAGGCGGCGTCGCGCACCTGGCCTTCCATAGCTACATGCGCAGCTTCAAATTATCTCAACTGCTGAAGAGGGGCCCCTCGTTCTAGCTTGTCTGGAATTCTCCACGAGTCGTGGGCCTTAGAATATCCAGCCCAGCGCACCTTCCACTCCTCGATTTCCTTGCCGCGGGAAATACGAACTTGGCGGGTCAAGATACGATCCACATGTGCTTCACGCTGACCATCCACCACCGCTGCCTCTGGAATCGTTGGTTGTCGGCGTGAGGCAAAGGTGGCTGCTCCGTCCACGTACGGCTTCAACCGGTGCTGTGCGAAGACATCGTGTATAATACGCCAGCCAGGAGGTAGCTGCAGTCGGTACGCCACTGGTGCGCCACGGTCAGCCTCAGGAAGGCCCGCCTGCATATCACTGTAGAATCGCTCTGTCACAGCTAACGGCCCGTGCCAGCGTTTGCTTAGCTTCCTGCACAGAGACCTGTCCATGAGGTTCTCTGTGAGGTGTTTAGCTTCCACCCAGAGAAGGTTGCCCACTGCGTACTCCCGTTGCCCATGCCGCTGATCAAACAAGCCTCGCTGCCGTTGCCGCGCCAGCTTAAGTCTGCTCCTCGCGTCCCGCAACTGCGACGAAAAACGAGATGCCCATGCATGTGCAGTCCCTACCCCTCCGTTGCGTCGCCCACTGGCAGGCTGAGCGGCCTCCAGGAACATATCAAGCTGCGACATGGGTGACACGCCGTAGCACAGCTCGAAAGGAGTGAAGCCAGTAACGTCGCTACGTGAGTCGTTGATAGCAAACTCCACGTTAGTGGCATACAGATCCCAGTCTTCTGGGTTGTCGTCGACGAAGGAACGGAGCATATCCTCCACGACCCTGTTAGTGTGCTCTGCTTGTTCATCTGACCGAGGGTTGTACGGTGTGGTCATCGCCACTTTTACCCCCATCAGCCTCACCAGCTCCTTCCAGAAGGCGTCCTGAAACCGTGGGTCCCGGTCGCTGACAATCTTCATGGGCGCCCCGTGCTGTCTCCACACAGTGTCAAAGTAGATGCGAGCAACAGTAGCAGCCGAGTTGTCCCCAAAGTTCATGGGGACCACGTGGACCATCTTTGAGAGCTTACAGGTGAAGGCGACGAACGCATCATTTCCTTGCTCAGTCTGAGGCAGCCCAGTGCTGACAAAATCCACACCCACTTCCTGCCAATTCCTTGATGGAATTGCGTGTGGGTTAAGCAGGCCGTCAGGGTAGGACGACCGGGGTTTGATTGCCTGACAAGTAGGGCAGGAGGCCACCCAGGCGCCTACGTCGTCAGAGGCGTTCTTCCACCAGAACCGCCGGAGGACTCTCTCCAACGTCTTGTCACGCCCCGTGTGACCAGCTGCCAGGGAGTCGTGGGCCTCTCTGAACACAATCTCTCTGAGTGGAGAGTCCTCCCCCAGCACCAGTTGGTAATGACCGGCTGACACCCGCCATAGAACGTCACCCACAATGCGAAGGTGCTTCGAGTGGCGATGGGGTTCATCCTGAACCTGCGGAAGACACCCTGCTGACCGGAGGGGTTGAGGGGATGAACCCGAGCCAGGCCGAGCAAGCAGCGGATTTGTTCCATAACAAGGAGCGAGAAGATCAACAGGCTCGGCGCCCCACGGAACGGGAACCACTGTCAGGGACTCCTACGAGGCATGCCCACTACCGGCCGGGAGTCACCAAGCTCAACATAGACACCGAGCCCTTCAACCCAGACTGGGACGCTGCACCCTCGGGCAGGTGCACGCTCACGACGGAAGAGGGCAGGCACCACGTGTTCACACACGACGAGCGTGGCAAGATGGTGGGTGCTCTCGAGGAAGGGGTACTCGACAGGCTCTACGACAGATATGTGGCCGCAACGGGCACGGACAGCACAGACCAGATCCACACACAGGCGGGGGAGGAGCGACGGCGATCCTTTGAGGAGCGGGAGCCACAGCTGGGCACGGTCCACGGGTTCGCCACGGAAATAGTCCTCCTACTCAAAAGGTACTCCTGCGAGGAGGAGGAGGAAGTCAAGAAGACTGCACTGCAGAATCACTGGACGCTCCCTCCGGAAATTATGCAGGCGCTCCAGGAGGCCTTTGGAATCCAGGCGGAGGTATTCGCGTCGCCGCTTAACGTTCACAGTCACACGGCGACATACTGCTCCAAGTTCGACAGGGACAAGATTTTCGGGTCCGAAGGGTCTGCGTGGGACACCCACTGGGGAGAGCTGGGTGCCTTTGAGTTCAACCCGGAGTACACAGCGGCGGACCTGGACAGAGCTCTTCAGGAGGCTCTGATGTCCACCATGGCGAAAACCCCGGTTCTGGGGGTGGGAATTTACCCGGCCTGGACGAGGACACCAGCCAAGGCCTACTGCAGAAGATATGGGGACACCAGAATACATGAGTTCGGAGTAATCCCAAGAAAAAGTTTCACGTTCCTCCCCCCAGACCACTGGGGGGGCACCACAGTATCAGGAGTCACGAAGAAGGACTACAGCAACTGGGGAGTGAGAATCCTAGTTGTTGCCAACGCGGAGGGCTGGCAAAAATTCTGCCCGGACCCGGAGGGGGCAGCGGACGTTATCGGGAAAGCCCTGCAACGCAGTACGTACTGCACGGTCTGTAAATACCACACGCTTCGAAATCTCAGGCCGGCTAACCCGGGGGTCCACACGATGGATGCCGTGTCCGACATGGCAGCGGCTAAAAACGCGATGGAAACCGCCAGTCAGTATGACATGATCTTCGACCCCCACCCGATGCGGAAATGGGAAATACCGAGCATGTCGCGCAGACAAGGGTGGGGGAACGCGGGGAGTGAGGTTCCCAAGGAAGACCGCACCCCAGAGGCCGCAAGGGCCATGAGACAAACATGGCGGGACCGAGGACTTACTGATATCACGATTACGGAGTACCATGCGGCGAACACTGCATGGCCTCTGGACAGGATCAAGGAGGACTCGAGGGCCAGATGGCTGAAGGCCATGGAACGCACTCCCATGCTCTTCAGCAGGCAAGACAGGGATAGGGGACACGCAGAGGTGCGGGAGCGGTTCCCCACGTGCCCCATTAAGCGCAAAACCAGGTTCTCCAGAGCCCTAGGAGAAATCAGCAAAGCCTGGGACGCGACCTCGTTTCTTTATACAGATGGGTCGCGACTTGACCCAGAGGAAGAGGGGGGGTCACACAGAGTAGGGGCGGCCTACTGGGACCCCAGAGGGGACGAGAGCCCCAGAACCTGGAGAGGTACGTGGTCGACGGGTGGACACCTCACTATCAACAGGGCGGAACTCCTGGCGATCCACGCGGCACTCAGAGCCAGGGAGTGCTCAACGCCAAACGCGATAGCAATCTGCACGGACAGCCTCTGCAGTATGTACCAAATTCTCAACATGCTGTCCAGACCCCACACGATGGAATGCCATAGGCACAGGGACCTGCTTGAGGATATCCTCTCCCTGGTCGAACAGCATAACAGTAGAGGGACGGAAGTCTCACTCAGAAAAGTCAAAAGCCACACGGGGGTGAAGGGCAACGACAAGGCAGATGAGGCGGCCAAGCAGGCAGCAGAAAACAAGGAGGGAACCGCCCAAATTGAACCCTGGGATAACAGGACCATGTACACACTCACTGCCAATGCCCGAGACGGGGAATCAATGCGGCCCCTGCACGGGGATGGTGCAGTGGAGAGATACGTGGCGGGGAAGATTGCCCTAAAATCGGCACAACACAAGTCGGTGAGGAAGTGGCTACAACCCCCGAGCAGCCCGTGGGATGAATGGGGGACACCCGGCAGAGGAACTCGAGAGGGGGCTCCCTCAGCCGAGGGCCCTGAAACGGTGAACCCCATGACCGACGCTCCCGAGTCTGCCCAAGGCCTCGACCGAGGCCAACAGGGCGCGGAAGTAGGGACACCAGGGGAGACTCTCCAGGAACTGATGCTCCTGGAAGAACTACAGCACGCTCCCTGGGGCCGGGGCGGCCCGCCGAGGCAACGGGAGCCGGGCAACCAAGAACGGGTACACCCGCAGGGACATGCCGCGCAGGGGAACACACAAGAGGCCACTCAGGACGAGTGGGACCTGCTCTGGGAATTCGAAGAAGCGCGGGGGTCGCCCCGAGGTCAGGTGAACGACAGGAATGTGGACGAGATCCCTCACCCACCACTCGCCCCTCCCTTGATCCAGAAAATACGCCCAGGAATAACGCTGGAGGCCACCCAACTGAGGGACATGGACGAGGAGGCGGCCATGAACTCGCCAGACAGGGAGATGTTGCAAGCGATTGAGGAGGCGGAAAGCACAGACCCAACGGATGGACTGTGCCGCTCGATGTTGGGGCTGGACCTAGGGGAGTCGAAACTCCAAAACCTGACGAACGTCCCACAACAAGCGATCGACGCCTACCAGGAAACAGCCCCAGCAAGAAGGAGAAAGAGAAACAGGGACCGGGAGGCCACGCACCGGGGAAATGGAGACGGGGCCGCCACAAGCCACACCAACGCTGCCACGGTAGGGGCATACATGGGAAGAAGGATGGAGGAGCCCCCGCGGGAAATCCTCCAGGACAAGTCGATACCAGGAATATCCAACAATTTCTGGAAGGTGACTCCGCCGACACTCAGGTCCCTAATCCTACGATGCCGGTTTGGAGTCCTCATGACGCCTGCCAGAAAACACCTCATATGGCCGGGCAAGTACCCGAACCCGGACTGCGCCCTCTGCGGGAAAAGGGACACCCCGGCACACAGGCTGGCGGGATGCAAAGACGAGACCAGCATGAACATGGCCACAGCCAGGCACAACGAAGTGGCAGGGACCCTCTACGAGGCAATCAGGAAGGGTCGAACGGGCGCCAGTCCGATCTGGATCACACACCACGCTGGCCTCGACGGGACTAACAGATGCACGCGCCCGATACCGGATTTTATACTTAAAAGGGGTCAGTGCCGTAGAGACGGAAAGGACCACCCGGGGGCGAAGGACCCCCCAGATGACATACCACACTTCGTGGATATTGACATGATCAAGGGTGCCGAGGACGTCAGGGACGCCCCCCCAGGCAGGCCGGAGAACACCCGAAGGGAGGACGTGGGGGAAATCTGCCTCATAGATAGAGGTGGCCTTCACGTGGGACACGCGCTGGTATGTGTTCCTTCACGATAAACTCAACAAATATGAGCCCCTTATGGAACTACTCAGATCCAAGGGCTACAAAGTATTCTTTCACCCGATGGTTTTCGGAACCACGGGGTCAGTGTACGAACACAACGCAAGGGCTCTCACGCAACACCTCGGCTTCAACAAGAAGGAAGCGGAAGCCCTCCTCAAGAAAATCAGTAGCATCGCGGTGGAATGGGCTGCCAAGATGTTGATTTCACACAGCAAATCGGAAAAGGAGAAGTATCTAAAGAACAGCAAGAAGCCGCCTTGATGGTGCATGTGACAAGGGGCAAGCGTAACAGCTGTGCACCTTCGAATATCACGCTTCCAGTAGGAAGAGTCACATTTTTCCTGTTTTTTTCTTTTCTTTCATAACGCCACCACTAGAGGCCGCCAAAAATTCCTTTTACGGTGGGTTAACCCACCGTAAGATTAGCAGAATAGGCATATACGCCAGCCAGGAGGTAGCTGCAGTCGTTACGCCACTGGTGCGCCACGGTCAGCCTCAGGAAGGCCCGCCTGCATATCACTGTAGAATCGCTCTGTCACAGCTAACGGCCCGTGCCAGCGTTTGCTGAGCTTCCTGCACAGAGACCTGTCCATGAGGTTCTCTGTGAGGTGTTTAGCTTCCACCCAGACAAGGTTGCCCACTGCGTACTCCCGTTGCCCATGCCGCTGATCGAACAAGCCTCGCTGCCGTTGCCGCGCCAGCTTAAGTCTGCTCCTCGCGTCCCGCAACTGCGACGAAAAACGAGATGCCCATGCATGTGCAGTCCCTACCCCTCCGTTGCGTCGCCCACTGGCAGGCTGAGCGGCCTCCAGGAACATATCAAGCTGCGACATGGGTGACACGCCGTAGCACAGCTCGAAAGGAGTGAAGCCAGTAACGTCGCTACGTGAGTCGTTGATAGCAAACTCCACGTTAGTGGCATACAGATCCCAGTCTTCTGGGTTGTCGTCGACGAAGGAACGGAGCATATCCTCCACGACCCTGTTAGTGTGCTCTGCTTGTTCATCTGACCGAGGGTTGTACGGTGTGGTCATCGCCACTTTTACCCCCATCAGCCTCACCAGCTCCTTCCAGAAGGCGTCCTGAAACCGTGGGTCCCGGTCGCTGACAATCTTCATGGGCGCCCCGTGCTGTCTCCACACAGTGTCAAAGTAGATGCGAGCAACAGTAGCAGCCGAGTTGTCCCCAAAGTTCATGGGGACCACGTGGACCATCTTTGAGAGCTTACAGGTGAAGGCGACGAACGCATCATTTCCTTGCTCAGTCTGAGGCAGCCCAGTGACAAAATCCACACCCACTTCCTGCCAATTCCTTGATGCAATTGTGTGTGGGTTAAGCAGGCCGTCAGGGTAGGACGACCGGGGTTTGATTGCCTGACAAGTAGGGCAGGAGGCCACCCAGGCGCCTACGTCGTCAGAGGCGTTCTTCCACCAGAACCGCCGGAGGACTCTCTCCAACGTCTTGTCACGCCCCGTGTGACCAGCTGCCAGGGAGTCGTGGGCCTCTCTGAACACAATCTCTCTGAGTGGAGAGTCCTCCCCCAGCACCAGTTGGTAATGACCGGCTGACACCCGCCATAGAACGTCACCCACAATGCGAAGGTGCTTCGAGTGGCGATGGGGTTCATCCTGAACCTGCTGCCGCGGTGTGCGAAGAGGGCCTTCACGAGTATACTCGTCCCGAAGAGCCTCGAGGAACTGCCCTGCGGTGGTAGTACCCCGCGCGTCCCGCGTCCTCGCAGCCTTGCCCGTATCAACCACAACAGGGGGCGCCTGCGGGTGCCGGATCCTCTGCGGCCGTGATCTCGAGGGAGGTGCATACACAACCAACATCGGCCAGGGTAGGTCTTGTGGTTTTCCATCCGTCCCCGCAAATAACTGGTTGGGGTTGCCGTCGGAGTCGTGTGTGGGGATGACCTCCTCGATACGCATCCCTGCACGTCTGAAGAGCTTCCTCCACTGTGGCATGCGTGACTGAATGTCGGGCAGGAGAAACACAGCCGAAGTGTTCTCTGGATCCAGTCGCCACTCCTGAACATATTTGCAGAGGACGGCTTCGACAGTGAGGTGGTCGCCGCCACGTGAGGGAGTGCACCACATGTTCAACCCCTTCCACCGCTCCTGCAGGCAGTCATCCCAATATCTGTTCACCAGTCGGTCACGCCCATCTGGTCCGCAGCATGCGTCCACGTCGAACTTCCCATATTTCGACTGTAACCGCTCAAACACCGATCGACATGTGCTGCTCACCGACAGTCTTCGCGGCGAAGACGTCTTCTTCGTCGAGGTCTTATGTGCCTTCGGGGCAGTGGTTTTCGCTGGTGGCGGAGTTGTCGGGGGAGGTAAATTCTGTCCTGGCGCCTCCTTTTGCAACATCCGCTTGGCACTTGACCGAGTGCGAGAAGCTATCGTCGCGCCAGGGAGTTCCGCCAGAGTTTCAGCTTGCCTGTTCGGTGCCGCAACTGTTGGTGCTGACAGTTTGGCCCTCTTGCCCTTGGCGCGAGAGGCTCCAAGCAAGAGCATCACGAAGGATCCTTGCCCCCTTTTCCAGAGCCGCATGTTGCCATGCGAAAGTTACCCTCTTCATAGGGGCTGCAGTGGCCTCCACCGGTAGGTCCGCGCCGGGGCACTCTGGCACCCCTCCAGCGTCTGACTTGACCTTCACTGGGAGACCCACGCCGGGGCACTCTGGCACCCCTCCAGCGTCTGACTTGACCTTCACTGGGAGACCCACGCCGGGGCACGCTTGCACCCCTCCAGCGTCTGCAGTGACCTCCGTCAGGAGATCCGCGCCGAGGTGCTCCTGCACCCCGCCAGCGTCTGTAGTGACCTCCGTCAGGAGATCCGCGCCGAGGTGCTCTTGCACCCCTCCAGCGTCTGTAGTGACCTCTGTAGGGAGATCCGTGTCGAGGTGCTCCTGCACCCCTCCAGCGTCTGTGTGGGACTCCATGACCAGCTCTGCCAGCTGTAGGGTGTCCACCGCGTCCAACCAGCTGTCCACCTCGGCAAGTCGAGGTAACGTGCCTAAGGCCGGACCCTCGATAAAGAGGTCAGATGCATCCAGCACCGATAGTAGTGGATCTTAGTTTCGGGAGGTCAGATTTGGCGTCCAAAATGCCAGCTTCTTGTAGTCCCTCCCGCGGGGGTCTTGGCTGCGTAATCTGGCCTACGCGATAGTGCGTCAGGTACCAGCAGCAGCGCTCCCTTCACATACTCCATGCGAGGGACGCCCACCTCCACGAGGTCCATGTACCACCGTGCCTGGCGTCGGCTCAGCTCCCTCCCTGGCTCCATCAGCAATTCCAGAGGTCGATGGTCACCTTGCAGCTTGAAAGCAGTGAAGATCAGGTAGTGCCGCCAAGTTACCGTGGTACAGTGGTGGAGTCCACAGAGTTCCCTTTCTCCCGTGTGGTAATTCTGCTTTGCTGCAGAAAATTGTCGGCTCTCGTAGGCGGTCACCTTGAGGCCTTCACCACAGTCCTGCATCAGAACTCCCCCCAACGCTACTCCACTGGCGTCGGTTTGCACCGAAAACGGGGCCGGTCCATCAGCCGCTGCTTTAACGTTCGGCAGGGCCAGGACAGGAGCATCCACCAGGACAGCCTTCAGCTCCTCGAAGGCCCATTGCTGTTCCGGGCCCCACTTCCACTCCACATCGTTCTTGGTGAGCATGGTAAGGGGCTGTGCGATGTCGGGGAAACAGTGGATGAAACGTCGGCAATACCCAGCCAAGCCCAGGAATTGACGAACGTGGGTCGCGTTCTCCAGCGCCGGCCAGTCTCGCACCGATGCCACCTTGTCATGTTGGGGTCTGCAGCCCTCGCTAGACAGGGTGTGACCAAGGAACTTCAAGGACTCCTTCAGCATCTGCGCCTTGGACGCCTTCAGGTATACACCTTTCTCCCGACAGGTTTGCAGGAAGGTGCACACGTTCTCGTAGTGCTCCTGAACTCCTCCCTTCACAGTGAACAAAACCACGTCGTCGATGAAGATGCGTACGAAGGGGAGGTGTCCTAGCGCTCTCTGCATCCTTCGCTGGTATTGTGACGGGGAATTCTGTAGTCCTTGAGGCATCACCAATCATACGAGCCCATCCGCACACAATCTGTGCCCCTCAACGCACCTTCCACCCCCCTCCACGGCTCTCCACTCCGCTCCATCGCCCTTCCTCTTTTTACCCGCCACCCCTAACTATTGGATACACTACGCACAGGCAAGGGGGTCGAGAATAGCAAGACCAGTGTCAGCCCACGGTCCAGGCCACATACTGCTCAAGGGTGCAGCAGAGTCGTTGCATCCCTCGTGGGCGCCATGCATGCCTGCAGCCCGGCCAAATCGCAGCCATTTGCCATTGGTGGCCCAAATCACGGACCATTCATTGACTCCACTAACACACGGAAAGCTCCTGTCCGTCATGCCAGCCGGGCGCTCTTGTCCAGGTGGAGCGAAGAGCATTGGGCCGGGGTTGCTGTCCGTGGTCTGTGGTGTGGCTCTCGCCGCTGCCAGGATTGATGGCAGAGTTGCCTTAGGCTAGTTGATCTCACATCACGGCTGCTGGCGGAGTTGAGTGCGCGCAAGCTCCAGCCATTGTTTGAATCCACTCGCATCACCGCACTCTGTCTCTTAAAACCGGACATGTCTGCACGAAGTTCCGACTCCGACCTGACCCGACTCCGACTCCGACTCCGACCGACCGACCGACCGACCTCGACCGACCGACTCCGACTCCGACTCCGACTCCGACTCCGACTCCGACTCCGACTTTTTATTGTTAAAATATCGTCCAGGAGCCCAAATATGGAAGCTGAGGAGTAAGATCAAGACTTTGAACTCAGGGTTTTGGCTCAAAAAGTCAAGATTAAGCACACATTTTCAAGAAAAAGGCTGTTAGTGACCATACTGAGCGCTGATACCAGTTGGAAAGGTTGTAAATATCCCATAAAAATTGCGCAAAGTTTGGTATAAGCCATTCTCTCTCCCCCCAATATGTGATGTAGAGCCAGAAACGTAATGTAACGCCAAAAACGAGCAAAACCGGTACAACTAACGACAAAAACGGTCCCGCCTCAAGGACGCTAACCCGTCAAGTCGCCAGAACAACCGAAACGCACAATAACAACATATCAGAACGTCGCAATGAAAGCCGAAAGCAGTTCGCCACAGGTCCAAAGTGCGCATGCAAGCACGCAAAGCGAGCGAGAGCGAGCTAAAAAGACGCCCACACGCCCAGGATACCAAATTGTCCCACGCAGGGGTATTCCCAGGAGTAAACTATTATCCTCTATTATCTTGAGGAATCATATCATATATTCAGATATACTATTTAACATAAACCCAGACAGCAAGAGTTATTATTTTCTGCTGTCCAAGTCTGAGAGACCAACTCAGTGATCTCTCTTTATTCACCACCCTGAGCTCACAGATACTTTCCCCTAACTGTTTGCTCAGATGAATGTCACATTCCTTTACTATTTCTCCCAATAGTCCCCTGATATCAATTTCTGGCATTCAGACACCCCTTATCGTGAGGGGGTCTCAGCTACGTCGTGCCCCCTGGCACAGCGTGCCAATGTATTTTCCGTTCCTGTGGTACCTGTGCGCTTTCTCCCCTTCGACTCTAATATGGCAGTGTGCATATATCGCATTCACAATGTCCTGCTCCGGGTTTTTATCATTGCTGTCCCGTGTTATGTTTGTTATTTTCGGCCACGGGACCGTCCCCCTAGTGGGCTTTCCGCTCAGTTTTTCTTTGTGGCATTTCTGAGTCCCTGAGCCGCTTTGTCTCTCCAGTAGGTCCTTTTTGAGGGTGACGTGTGTGCCGCACGGGCACTTTCGCCTCTTGGCTTGTTGTAGGTATCTTTCCAACGTTCTTTTCCCACTCCACGTCATGCTGCTGCTGCCGTCTCTGTTTTTCCATTCTGCTTGGTATTGTGTCACCTGTGTTGTAGGGTCGCTTGGGTCTATTACAAATTGCCTGGTGGCGTGGTACTTAATTGGGTAGTCCGGCCGTCCTAGTTGTGCAAGCTGTATGGTGGCCTGCTCCTGTTTCTCATCGACTTCGCATAACCATATATTGTCTCGTATATCCCTTGGCTCCCCCATGGTCGTTTGTTCCCTTTCTTCTTGCTCTTCGTCCAATTCAGCCCTCCCTATGTCCTTGGTTAGGGGGTGCAGTGAGAATCTCCTTCTTATTTACTGTTCGGTGACTCCGGCCAACCTCCAGTCATCCAGTATTTCCCTTAGCACCTCCGGTTGCTCATCTACTAGTTTCGTTTTTCTGGTGTGCTCATCCATGGGCCCCGTATGCTGCAGGGTTCTATACTCCTATTTGAGGACTCTGATGCTTTCTTGCTTGTAGAATTTCTCCACATCCTTCATGTCCGGTGGGACTTTTTTACATATGTATGGGTACAGGTGGTGCATGCCTTTTAATATTGCCTGCTTGCGCTTGAGGAGTGTCTGTCCTTCGCATTGGGTCCCTAGTCGTTCGGTGCTGACCGCTGTATTTCCATCCTCCGACTTTAGCATTGTGAAGTTTGGGAAGTGTTTGAACAGGGTTAGGCACGTGGTGTAGTTAAATTTCTCCGGTTCCGTTTTTTTGGGTGCCACCGTTCTCGTGCGGGGCCCCTTTAACGGCTTCGACGGGTCGTCGTTTGTTATCTCCCCATCCTCTATTTTCCCACTCCTTGTTTTGGTGGTCGAGCCCTGTCTTTCTTTCGTCGCGCGTTCCCTAGTGGCATTCTTTAGTTGTCTCATTATCTCCGAAGGAGCCTTTTTGAGGCTGCTGAGCATGTCCCCTGTGCCCTCAGGCGTTATCCCGTACTGTAACAGAGAGTTTAGTTTCCTCAGTGTGTTGTATTTGGTTTGCTTGCCCCCCCAAGAGGTAGGTGTGGTTCTGTCTGCTGGCGCAGTGGTGTTCTATCAGTCCCCTAGTGGACCTGTGACATTCGCATTCTAACGGGTAAAACTATTTGTCTTAAGTGTTCTCTCATGCTTAGCATGGCCACCCGGGTATCACCCTCCTCTCACATCGTTCGCTTTAAGTAGGCCTCCCAGTGCCTCCCACAGTTGCCTTCCTCGTGGAATGGTTTCCAGTGCTGGGTGATCTTGACCACCCATATTCCGCAGCTGTGCCCGTCCTTCTGGTGTGAGTCTGCCATCAGTGTGACCAGGTTGTACGTCACGTTTTGCTGTTCACAGAATTCCTGTGCCAATACATCCAGCCCTGTTTAGTTTGTTCTTTCGCAATTCGGACAACATAGCCCAAGCAAGTCATCACATAGCAGAGATCTTCATAATCCTAGCTTACTTCAATTCATACTAGTGAATAGTAGTTTTGACGTGCTACCAACCACAATGCATGGCACAGGTCATATGATCTAACTATGAACCTCCTGTGTGCCTGCCGCCTCCGTGGAACGTCGTCGATTGTGCGTGTTTTCGCATCTCCCAAGTCAACCTCCTTGAAAACTGCCCGCTCCACAGCATCCTCAGTCAAACTCGAGAAATTTCCAGACAAACGTAGCATACTTACTTTCTCTTTGAGCTCAATTTCCTTCGTCACCTCGCCGCAGCTCATCTCGTTGACGCCAGCCGTCACGTCAAGGGAAGCCGGGAATTGCCAGCGGTGAAGCGGAAAAAAATAGACCAACAAACAAAGAACAAAAAATCACAAGTAGGTAAATGCCACGAATTAATTACCTGCAGGTGGAATAACAACACCTCAGTAATTTCAGTAGCACACCGTGCTTCACCACCGGCTTGCTCCCGAGATTGCAGAGGTGGACGGCGCTCGTGCTCTTCACGCCCTCGACGCACCACTCCATACCATCAAAACCAGTCGTCGACCCCAAGTCTCCCAAGCACCAGCGTCGTCGTCGTCCCACCAGCCATAGTAAAAAATGTGTCGCGTTCGTCACGTCGTCTAGACAGTCGAAAGAACGAACGCGCGACACCGCCAACGCGAGGGGCAACCCTAACTACTATCCCCCAGCAAACAAAAAAAGGTCTGCTCGAGTGCACACATACGACCCTACACTGTTTGTGTTTGAGTTGCATGAGTAGGAAAGCATTTTTGTAAACACTATATTCTGAATGGGGGTCGAAATGTCCGCTAAATAATCTTGCAACCGATATGCCCGAAGCCGTACGATTCATTTATTATTCCTTTGGCATGTACGCTCTATATTATTTATTCTTGACATGAGTGAAAATGCTTTACAGATCTGATTTCCCTTTGACGAATAGATCATCGCATTCGAGAATCTAATATGACTCTTCATTTCCGACAATATATAAATTTAATGAAATTTCATTAACCCCTATGGAGCGGTTTGTACCGTATACGGTACAACCACTTCAAACTCTAAGCTTGGATTCATTTCTCAGCCCGATAGCACTTGTCGGAATCGGCCATACACGCTTCGCACACCCGTTGCAATAGGTATAATATCTAATACTCAGCAATTTATTCTACACATATACTTAGTGTATATATCTCACCCAAGGGCAATTTTGTTGTAGTAAAATCCCCAAAGTTGTTTATGTCTAGGCATGAAATTTGGGTTAAAAGTATCTTAAAGTGTGCAAAATCGAGGTGTAGATGCCATTCATCGACAAGGATTTGTTGGTTCAGTGACCACTATCATATAAAATGGCCATGCACCTCATATGGGCAATACTTACTTTCCCAACAGTCGATTTCCCCCGAAAACACACAATATGGTCTTAAGTATGGAAAACATTTGATAAATGATGGTTTTTCGTTGTTTTTTTGGTGTTTTTCCACCTTATTGCTTGAATATTTCGATGTATTGATGCGTTTAACTACAGCCACCATTACCAACTTCAAGGCATTAGTAAAGGCGATTGTTTTATGGTCGAGGGGCGACCTAATACTCGAATAAGCGGTTGTGAGAACTGATTTTTTGACACTTTTGATTCCCGGAAAACGTGTTTTTAGGCTTGTATATCACCGATATATCGTTGTATATATAATGCGATCATGTATTTTATAGATCAAAATCAATTTATAGGAGTTATGGAACATGTAACGAATCACCCACACTTACCAAGGTACCATATACCGTGAAAACGGCACATTTGTGAAACTCGTGCTTTTGGCAAAAAAATCCATCCGCTCCATAGGGGTTAATCAATACTGAATTTGATACTGATTGCATGCAAGAGAGCAAGACAGCAAGAGCGATGGACAACTACCTCTTGTCCGTTTTTGCAAGGGGTGTCGCTTTCAACAATTTCCATGCCCAATTGTAATTTGTTAACTATGTGATTTTAACTTGAGGCAGAACGCGTTCTCCCCCGCAGCGTGCCCATATCCAGCGAAGTAAAGTATACTAAGATGATGTAATAATTTAAGTTGCCTGTTGCTGTAAAACATTCTCACATATTCATGCTGAGTATGTGGGTACCCGATTCGCGTAGAATGATAACCTATATCGCAGCTATTGGAGGTTTCAAAAACCTGAAATTCAGCCCGCTATACCCACTTGAACGCGTCAGCCCACAGCGAGATGTGTGGCTGACCGTTCACTCTGTACAACTTATTATGGAAAGATGAAACATATGAACAACTATTTCTGCTAACGCTTCCCTCAACCGACGCGCACGCTCGCTTGCAAGCGAGTGTGCGGCTGAGGGTAGAAACCCTAGCAGAAACGTGGACGCGGTTGACACCCGCGTTTCCGCTAGAGGTAACAGTGCACTGTCAGACGCTCAAAATGCGTTTCTTATGCTTACATGATGTGCGTGATATGTTCATGCTGTGCAATATGCGTGCCCGTTGGGCGTGAGTCGAGATGGCTGCCTCGAATCACGTGGCGGAAACGTGGACGCAGTTGACACCCGCGTTTCTGCTAGAGGTGAGAGTGCACTGTCAGATGCTCAGTATGTTTGTCTTATGTGTATATGATATGCGTGATATGTGCAAACTGTGCAATATTCGTCTTTGCAGGACGTGAGTCGAGACGGCTGGCTCGAATCACGCCCATGCCCCCCCCCCTCACAATAACCATCCAGCATCTTAATTTCTGGACGGGTCTTACGCGCGCAAAAGCATGTTGTTCCTAACACTGTTTATAATGTATATGCAAACGTATGTCATTTTTGGTATACGGTGGTATACCGAACACAACACCACTGAACAGTAATTTACAGGGCGCTATCCAGCAGTCAAGCATGGAATTGAGCGCGATTGCTTGAGGTCAGCCTCTTTTTACGAGAAGATCGGTATCTTCACTTTTCAATATGGAATATTTGTGATCACGTTTCGTAAATCGGAGTTACGCTGTCCAATCGCGACAGCGCTGCAGCCTGCCTTCGTCTACTTCGTGGATCTTCGGGGACAATTCATTACTATCATGGATGCAATTCATGTCATCGCTACCAATCGGAGGCTATTAAAAATTTTGCCGCTCAGTTCTGCCCTTTATTTGACCGTCGAAAGAATTATATCCGGCGGCCCCTGCCATCGCGATCAATTTCGCCGCTCAGTTCCGCCCTTATTTAGCGGACATTTCGACCTCCATTCAGAATGTAGTGACATTCGCAACTGATATATATTCTGTTAACCCCTACCCAGCTCCACGTTGCAGAAATGATGTAACAACCGCCATTGGATTTCAGTGGGTTGTTCTTACAAAATACATGTAAAACCGTTGGATATACGCCACTACAATGCTTGACCGCCCATGTCATTCTTCTAACAAGAGTAAGGAATGATGCCAATGCACTGCTTGACCCATATATCACTCTCACACGTAAAATACTGCTATTTTCTGCGAAGCCAAACCCCTACTAACATTGCTAAAATGCAGTTATTTGCCTTATTGTTAATGCTAGTTGCCCAATAAAAACTATAGGGCGATGGTTGTTGGACGATGGGAAAGAAGAGGTGCCCGACCCTGAATCAGAATATTTGAGTGACAGTCCAGAGGACGACAAGCTGCGAACGAGGATAGTGCCCAGGAAGTGCAGTTGCCAATTCGTCGCGCCCTAGCTAGGGCAACTGATCGGGAGAGCGCATATGATAGAGTTGTGTGTTAAGGTTTTGAGCAAAAGTTCCTTGGCGCGCCACGAGCGGGTCGCAACACTAACATAGGGGCGGGCACCCACCTAAAAGCTGGCCCTTGAACACATCAGGACGGTATCAGCCACCACGGGGGGAGTTAAATTCCCAACTAGTATGTAGGGTCAAATGAGGTCCCAAAGAGACATATATATATATATATATATACCCTGCCAATTGTTTTGAGATCTTCGGGACCTCATCTAGCCTTGCATATTTGTCGGATATGTTTCTTATCCCCCATGGTGGCTGTTACCATCCTGATGTGTTTCAGGGCCTGCTCTGATACGGGTGCCCCTGTGCTAGTGTTGTGACCCGTACATGGCACTCCAGGGAGTAAACAAAATGTATATATACCCTGGTTGTGAGGTGTGCCCGCTTCTTGCATACATTGAGATTGTTAGGGACATAATCATTCCTGCATCTTGTCGGAATATATGATTTTATTCCCTTTGCGGTGGTTGATACCGTTCGGAAGTCTTCAAGGAAACCTTTTTTTTATCGGGTGCCTCTGTTTTACATACTGTGATCCCTTACATAGTGTGGCAGAGTGTATACAAAAAATATATACCCTGGTATATGAATGTAAGGCTGGGTATCGGTTTGGCAGAATATTCGATTATTGGGATAATTAGAATCATCTGTATCGAATCGGTTTAGAAATTGTGCCAAAATAATCGAATTTGTTTTACTTAGCAAAGCCTACTATCGAACTGTTATGGAATTTCAAAGCACACCATCGAATCAGTTCGGGAGATCAAAACCCCACGATCGAATTGGGTTGACAATCCAAAGCCCTCAATCGAATCGAATCGGGAATGCTTCAAAACTTTATCCGTAATCGATTATTGGGTGCTTTTCAGTTTACATACCCCGACGTTCACCATACTTAAGGGGGGAAATTGCGCCTGTGGCGGGCTGTATTAATCGAATCAGTTTGTGTTTTCAGCGCCCGTAATTGAATTGGTTTCTGCCCTCAAAGCCCACAATCGAATCGATTTTGGGGTACAAAGCCCTCAATCGAGTTGGTTGAGGGGCTTAAAGCCCGTAATCGAATCGGTTTAGAGAACCAACGTCTTCAATCGAACCGGTTTCAGATTTTCATAATTACTTCGTAATCGATTACGATTTTAAAACTGATGCCCAGCCTTATATGCATGTAGCTAAAAATTAACCCTGGTTTACCACAACACACTTACCGCGTGTATCAACATATGTGTGCAGTACAGCAATCACTCACCGTTAAGAAAACCGAAGATTCGGGGCCAGCCAACGATACTCATCGAGTTGGGTACCCCACCCTCCCCCCGCCGCCAGCGCCAGCGTCCTATGGAAACCGCTATGGATAGTGGGTCGCCAAAGTTCAATCAGCCAGCTATTTTCTTTAAATTTCATTGATAAGCCCTTAATTATCAAAATTTTCGCCTGCGGTGCCAGCACCCAGTTTCCTTATCAGTAGTCGATTTCATAAGTTAGAAATCCAGCCAGCGATACTCATCGAGTTGGGTACCCCCTCCCCTCCAAAATGCTGGCTGTTTCCTTAACGTCGAGTTTCCTTAACGGTGAGTGATTGCTGTACCGACGATCTATCATTCCGGTTTGAATGACCGGTTGTGGCACATTACATTTTTTAATCACCTCGTGGGCAGAAGCGGATGTATTGTTACAGGATATACATGACATATCAATAGGATACACGGAAAATTTATACTGAACCAAAGCCGACATGAGGCCAGACTAAGGATATTAAGAAAACGGCGAGGGTGTCATAACACCCCTCACTCCGAAAGGGGTGTAAACTTGTTTAGATTATTTTAGATTATTTTATCGTACTTGTATATTATATCAGACCTAAAGTAGACTAGTACAAGTGCATTGTTGAAAATGATATCCCCATCACATATGCATGGTAAATTAAATAGATATAGAGCAAGATACTCCGTTGTAGACCCTTGATACGGCAGGATATCCCTCCGCACACATCATATACAGTGTTTTTGATACGTGAAGCAGTGCAATGACTAAATTGTTTTTTCTGATGTTGGCTCTTCCAGGTATTGAGAGGCGCAGGCTTGGCACGGGCCCCATCGTAGGTATCGTCATAGCAAGCGTCGTCGTCCTGCTTGGTCAGTTGTGGCAACCAAAACCTTTCGTTGTGCTCCAAAGTTTATTTCCGGTCTCATCATTTGTAGATGATGCACACCACTGACTCTGTGCTCACGATAACTTGAACATGATTTACGCACACACAGAGTATGCACTATGCTGTTGATCTAGAATACACATTCTCGCCTACTACTTGGCACGTATTATACACAAATACCATACATCTAGAAAAAAACAACAATGTTCATATTATGCATACATCGAGTTGAACGGTATGTAGCAGTACTTACATGCATGCTTATATTGATTGAGGTTGGAATATATAGATGTATTTTTGCCGCGACAGTGTGTAGGTGAACCAGATTGAAGTGACTCATATCACCGCATGCATGATTTTATTTACAAAATTATGACATTTCGATTAAAATCGAGAGAGAGAGAGAGAGAGAGAGAGTGTGTGCGTGTGTGATTAAATAAAACATCAGGAGTAGTGTGCATGCTGCCATCACTGCACACAGTAGAGGAGATGGTGTGTAGCTATGTATGCCCTGTCGCGCCGGGACACGCGTTGTGAGTATCATCACGGTCTGATTTATTCTATTGGATGCCTCCGTTGCTTGGTACAAATTTAATCACACTCTGGCTTACTACAAAGCAACTGGCATGCACCAAGCAACAGAGGCATCCGATATTACACGGACCGCGACTTACATGTACACCGGGCAATACCACCGGCACACATACGTGACGCTTTAGCCGGCGCGGGCGGGGCATGCAAGGCTGCAATGACGATTTACGTTGCTTGGTACAAATCACACAATGCGTGGTGGTGGTAAGCCAGAGTGAACACTAATGGTATTTATCATCCTGCTGAGGACCCCCCCAGAATTTGCATATCAGACTTCTTCTCGTCTGATGATGATAACGATAACGCATTCCACTACCAGTTCTAGGCTGAGAACGCTCCCCAGCTCCAAGCCCCAGAGTCCGTTGCAAGCCCCAGACCTGGCGCTTACCATGCATCAGCTCATCTCCCCTGCGCATCCCCATGAAATTGGCTTCAAATTCGTGTGCTTGAGATTGTGACCACTGATTGTCATCCTGTGCTGTGATCATACGTAGCATCTGCTTCCCCCTGGCTGTCTCCACACGAAACCTCCATATATGTTATACAGTCTACAGTAATGTACCTGGACTAAATCTTTCATTTACCAGTGCATTCTTTTCAATGCATTTCCTGAGACATCTAAGCGTTGTTTTATTCACATCATATTTCGAACAAACGGTTCTAAAATAATTAAAACGGTTTCGGTTGTTGAGATCACGATAATATTGTGTGTGCCAGCGGTCTGTATACGGCTTATAAATATAGGTTCGGGCAAACGCAGTACAATTAAAAAGGCAGGGTACTCTTGTCTTTCTGAACTGTCTGCTGCTGTATACTCATATGTAAGAATATTTATAAAACGGTCACGATAAAATAGTTACCGGAGCTCCCGCAGTGGCTACCTATAAGCTTTTCAACCTTGCCAAAGGTCTCGTCAGCAGGCTTTCCTCGGAGTCTGAAACACTCTACTGTCTGTGTTGACTATATAGTTGTCATGTGCACCTCTCCAAACTGTTTTCAGGTGCTCTCGTCCCATGGTAAATATGTATGAAAGACTGTCTTCCAGTCTGTGAAATAAGTTATAACACTCCTTCCGCAGGAAATGCAGTTAGACCTTTCGAGAGAAGGCCTCCAGCTGGTTGACCTTGTCGTCTTCGGACAGATCACCTTCTGAAGGGAACTTCGGCAGCTTGTTCACGAGCTTCATTAGCGCGTCCTCCACCTTCTGCTCGCCGATGAGGTCACGGCTGCTGGGCTCTCCCGCGGTGGACGATGAAGTAGCTGCAGGAGTAAAGGTCGCTGCGTTAGGTGAAAGGTGAGGTCGAGGATGATGACGTGGACCAAGGCCAGTCGGAGCCGTCGCAGGCGCGGGGGTCGTCGGGTGGTGTACAGAGGTGGGGGCTGCTGTCAGAGCTAGGAAGTGGCTCGACCATCAGATGGAGGCGGGGTTGGAGTCGGAATTGGCGTAGGAGCTGACTGTGACTGCAGCTGCCGATACCACTCCGATTGCTCCACCTCGGCCCATGCTGCAAGACAGTCGGGATCCAGGAGGTGAGTCTCGGACTCAGGGGTACTGGAGACGTGCTTCCATTCCGGGCGGGGGTTTCCTGAGCCCGCAGGCCTACTGCGGTATGCCAGGAGGGCCGCGTCCACCACGCCCCGGTCCACCACCCACGCATGCGTCTCCATCTCCGGGGTCATCAGCATGACTGGTGGCTGTGCCACAGTGCCCCCCATGTCAAGGTACTCCCTCAGTGATACCCCCAGCATGAGGATAGCCTTGTAGAAGAGGTCAAGGCCCCCATCTGCAGCCGATCTGACCGTGGCCGTCGGCATTCCGAGGGGGTATCCAGTGCCCCCCCAAGGCTGCGGTACCCACAGAGTGTGCCCATCTCGAGTGGCCAGTAGAGCCCGCCCTCGATACCCACCTTGACCAGAAGGAGGGGGAGGGGGAGGTCTCTCTGGTGACCCATCACGACCTCCACCATCATGCTCTGGCGCTGGCAACGCAAACGCGCTACCAGGAGGAGGAGGTGGTGGTGGTGGCCCACTGGGCGTTGGGGGTGGCCTCGCGGTTGGCAAGGGAGCAGGTGTTGGAGGTCCAGATGGTGCACATCCCCCATCGCCACCTCCAAGTGCTGGTGCAGCAGGGTCATGTACAGGGGGAGGCAGCTCCGCTGAGGGCCCGCCAGGCGTCACTCCACCAGGACCATCAGCGGTTCCGTTCGCCCCACGGAAGCTCACGTGTCGAACGTCAGATGTCGAGTCAGTGCCTGGGGTGTGGTCAGCAGGGGGTCCTTCACCAGACCCGAGAACCACCACCGTCTCCAGGGACTGTCTTCGTAGCCGGGCCAGTTGACGGGAGCCAACGGTCTCGCGCTCTCGTGTGGCGCTGCCCTTGCCCGACATTTGCTGCAGGGTCACGTCCCCGCTGCTGGCTCCAGCTCCTCCTCTGCCGCCGGGCTGCTCAATTTGCACCCCAACATCGGGGGCCGCCACCGCGGTCAGGGGGGCAACACCAGCTTGCTGCGGGTGAATCTCCTCCCCGCCCTCCGCCAACTGCGGACCAACCGAAGCAACCCCCGCTGGGGGGTCTACGCCGGGGTGCTCTGCGTGCACCCCTCCAGCGTCTGAAATGACCCCGGCTTGGGGGTCCACACTGGTGGTCTCGGCTGTGGGGTCTGCAGGAGCGGACCTTGAGTCGCTGCCTTGGCTGTGGAACTCCCTCAGGCACTCCCTGAAGGTGGCTGCGAGGGCTGCAGGGGTAAGGGTCCGCCCTTCGTCACGCTCTCGACGCTGCAGCCTCCGCTTCCTCTCCTTGGAGTTGCGATGTCTGCGGGCCCGGTCACTCAGTCCGTCACTCTGCCCGCTCTTGCCCGTCTTAGACGACCCCGACGAAGAGCCCCCGCCAGAATTGGAGTCGGACTCCTCGCGGAAGGGCAGGTTGCGCTCGTCCCAGCTGCCCGGCCTCAACGAACGGCGAGACCGCCGACGCCCTGCGTTGTTCGAGACAAACACCTCAGGCGGCTGTGGCGGTGCTGCGGACGCCTCGTCAATGCCAACAGTGACAATGCGCTGCGCTGAGGCTGACACAGCAATGTAGACGACCAACTCCTCCTGCTCCCCCTCCTCGTCATCTACCTCGTCCCATCGCTGCCCTTCCCCGTACGGATCGTTGGGGTCCACGTCACTGTGACCCCCCGCCCGCAGATACTCGTCGTAGTCGTTGGGGTCTGCCTCGTACTCATACGCAGACTCCTCGCCAGCACTACGGCCAAATGGGTTGTCGGGGTCTACGTCACTGTGGCCCCCTGCTCTCAGGTACTCATCGTGAGGGCAGTGACCGTCTGCGACAGGCTCCTCCTCCGGCTCATCCTCCTGTACCCCTCCAGCGTTCGTCGCGTGGGCCCCTGCAGGGAAGCCCTCATCGGGGTGCTCTGCGTGCACCCCTCCAGTGGTATGAAAGGCCCCTGCTGGGTAGCCCGTGCCGGGGCGCTCTGCGAGCACCCCTCCAGCACCATAGGTGGCCTGAGCTCCCACCTGCAAGCCTGACGCAGCCAGCACCGCCGCCTCTTCCTGCCGACGATACGCCAGCCAGCGTGCCGCCTCCTCAGCACTCCTAGCAGTCCCTGGCAGCGTCTGAGCCGGGGAGTGAAGTGCAGGGGCGTAAGGGGAGGGAACCCCCCCGAAGGGGAAACCCCCAGACCAGGTCCATGGTACAGCGGGGACCGGTCCAGGAACTGCTGCTGGGGTGTGGTACACCGGGACAGTTCCTGAGGGATGTGGTTGTGGGTAAGGGCTGAGTGGAGTAAGGCGGGGGTCTGCGAGGGGGACCTGAGGTGGTTGATATGGCAGGGGACTGGGCTGTCCTGGGGCCATGAGTGCTGCAGGTCCGGTGGTGGAGGGTGGAAAGGAGCCAGCAGCAAGTGAGGGTGGAAAGGTGAATGGAGACGGGGGTACGGCGTATGGGTCGTAGGGCGGCTGCATATCTGGAAGTAGGCAGGCTAGTTCTGTTGTGGAAGTTGAGGTAACAGGTAGAGGCTGGAAACCTTCAGGAAGTGTGAACGGGTCCTCTTCGTCGTCCGACGTAGTGGGGGACACTGAAGGTGAAGGAGGGAAGCCGCCAAATGGAATACCAGGTTGCTGAAGAGGTCCAGGAGGGTAGACCCACTTGCCAAAGCCCTGCTTCCACCACTGTCGTCTGTACGTGTCACCAATACCAAAGGGTATGGCCATATGCTGGTAGGTTACTAAAAATAGCCCACAGTGTTAAGGGGGCTGGAAGTGGATGTATGTTCAGCAGTCGAAAGCACACTTGCTGCCAGCAGCTGAGGTTGCTTGTAACACTATTGGAGGTGAAAACAGAGTTGAAGAAGTACTTTTTATGTCGTCAAAGTAGTCCTTGCTGCACTTCTGTCCATTTCTAGAAAATTCGCCAGGGCTCCGCGACACAGTTTTCAAGTGCTAGGTGTGAATGGAGAGTGCATGCTGCAGCCAAAAGTATCCAAATAGCTCCCAGAAGGTCCCATAACTCCATACACTGATAAAAACTTTTCAGTAAGGTCCATATTTGAAAGATAAACCGTGTGTACTGTCCAGAATAAGTATTTGGCAGTCTGAAAAGTCCATTTTCAGTCAAAAAGGGCTATTTTGGGGCTGAAAAAGGTGCATGCATCAGCCAAAAAGGGCACCAAAGGGCTGTAGACCTTCAAGAACTGTTGAGAACGGTAAATAATATCCATACCGAGTAGAATAAAATAATAATATCGTTCAAAAGTTCCATATTGAAGTCTAGAAGCTTGATCCACTCTTAAAACTCAGGGTTGATGGACCAAAAAGGAGTGAATGCAGCTCCCAAAAAGGCTCAAAAAGGTCTCAGAGCTCCAAGAATTGATGAGGACTGGTAAAGTTTGGTAAACGATATCCATAATAAGTAAAATAACTTTTCACAACCATCCAGAAGCCCAGTTATCGAAGTTGAGGAGGTGCATCAACTCTTTTTAACCCCTAAGCTGCGAAGGGAATTTTGGGTCTTTGAAAATTGCACGTTTCTCGCGATAACTACGTGAATTCTTGCCTGAATGCATTTTTGAAAATAGTGTCGGAAAGGTACGTTCAAGGCGGGTTGCATGATGGCGTTCAAATTGGATGACACGGAGTATCAACGACGTGAATTTCAACGAAACTTTTAATGGACTCACGTGTTGTATTGATAGTTGAAGCCCTAATTATGACCCTAGACCTCAAGTAACACTCTCACCAAGTACTATGCATGTTGTTGGGGCTACTTGTTACCGTTAGGGTGATGTAACACTATTTTATGACTGCCCTACGCGTGACGCGTTCTTTTGTAGTTGAAATCAAGTACGTCTCGGCAAATACTTCGAGCATTGAAATAATTTAGCTGCGCTCGAGTACACGGTTGCATGCGGCTGATTGAGAGCTTTTCAGAACTGTCTTCAAAAGCGAATTTGACTAATTTCCCGCTGAGAAAATCAAGTTTGAGAGTTTGTTGCGATATCGCAACACATAGCAGCTTAGGGGTTAAGCTCTAAAAAGGGAGTGAATCAGCACATATTTTGAAGGAATAAGCTGTTTGAGGCCATACTATGAGTTGATGAAGACTAAAACAATTGTAAATAACTCATAAAAATCGCACAAAAGTTGCTGTAAGCCATCATACCTCCCCCCCAATATGTGCCGTAGAGTTCACTTATCAGGATGCACACGGAAGTGAGCCAAAATAGGCCAAAAACGAGCGAAACCGGTATAACCAACGACAAAAACGGTCCCGCCTCTAGGACGCTAACCCGTCAAGCCGCCAGAACAACCGGAATGCACAACAAAAACATATCAGAACGTCGCAACGGAAGTTGAAAGCAGTTCGCCACAGGTCCAAAGTGCGCATGCAAGCACGCAAAGCGAGCGAGAGCGAGCTAAAAAGACGCTCACACGCCTAAGATACCAAATTGTCCCAGGGGTATTCCCAGGAGTTATCTATCATCCAGTATGCAATATGATCGGATCTTATATACTTTCAGAATATCTTTCTATTCACATAAACCCAGACAGCAAGAGTTATTATTTTCTGCTGTCCAAGTCTGAGAGACCAACTCAGTGATCTCTCTTTATTCACCACTCTGAGCTCACAGATTATTTCCCCAACTGTTCGCTCAGGCAATGTCACATCCACTCACTAATTTCCCTAATAGTTCGCTACTCTTATTCTCATCGAAATCAGACCCCCCTATTCTGGGTGTCTCAGCAGGTACGTCGTGCCTCCTGGCACAATGTGCATCATGCATGCGCATTAATATATATGTGTGTCATGCATGGATTAATATAACATTTTAATCCAATTATATAATATATCATGCATGGATTAATATAACATATATATATATATATATATATGTGCATCATGCATGCATTAATCTCCATTCGTCCTGGGATACTCTTCTCCAGAAGAGTATTTTACCCCCCTCGCGATGTGCGATGCGCTACAACGTCTAGTTTGAGTTTCAAGATCGCGCTCACGGGCAAATTGTGGCTCATGGGATATTCTAAGACGAGGTTGATGCGCTATGGCATCCACCAAGGCCTTATGGGAACGCGCGAGCAAAATCTAGGGGCGAAATGCAACGAAAAATGTGCTAAAATTTCCGGGTTTTGCACATGTGGCACGGAGAAGTTTGGGTTTGCATCCAAACACAACAATATGCCATATATCCATACATAGTATTCACTCTGGCTTACCACCACGCATTGTGCGATATGTGCCAAGCAACAGAGGCATCCGATTGTCAAATCAGACCGTGATAATCACGACGCATGTCCCGGCGTGACGGGGCAAACAAGGCTACACACGAAGCGATTCACAGCGTGAAACACACATACTGCAGGTATGAGCGAAGGTCGCTGCATACACAGACTATATTAGCATGCACCACGTGATTATCTCTACACGTATGGTAATGCATGCTGCGTTATGAACACATGCATGTAGGCAACTGTGTGATATGCCATATATCCATGGATGTGGCATATCACACTTAAGTGTACACACACACAAATGGATCAAATACTTTCATACGAGGACTTTTGTGGGCCTGTGAGGCCTCATTCAGCATGGCAATTTTTGTACTATTCTGTAGAAGAGTAACCGTTTTTGAGGCCATTGCTATTGTGTGCCACGTTGTCGGTGGTCCTGCACGTCTATCTATAAGCGCGCATGGGCAAATAGTGATATCAATGTGATAGGACATGCTATTGTATCACTTTAAAAGCCCTTTTCCGATGGTGGACTAATCAACCATTCAGAATATGGCACGAGTAGGACCAGCAATTTTTTTTGCGTATGGTGCGTGAATGTGATCTGAGGTTGTTTCACGAGTGAATAACAATGGAAATTGAATCCAATTCCTCATCCTAAGCTGCAAACGTATTTTGTTCATGTTTTAGGTACACCTTGGCATGCTTGATATGCACGGTTGGCATATCAGACGCAAATTCGTATTCGAACAATGCACTCAAAGATGTACAAATCTTATTCTTCCCCAGAAGAGTAGTCGAATTATGATCTCGACTCCACATGTATATCGCGTTATTTACATCTTAGGCCGCCATCGGACACCAACGGGCACTTTCGTACGTTTTGAAGGCATTTTGCCATCGAATAGAACCCTTCGCCGGCAATTTTGAAATGCTATATACTGTTGCCGGCCATTCACCGGATGATACGGTGAATAGCCGGTCGAGTGAAAATATTGCCGGAAATTTCCGGCGGAAGTGTCAAAACCCTGGCATTATCTCATATGATCGAGACCATTGCGATTCGAAGACCGAAAACAGTAATGCCAAGTTGTACAACACCCGCATATGTGGGGGGTATAGACGGTCCGAGAAAGTTAGTAGTTGGTCACCATCGAGCGCCGCGCTCGCGCGCTCGATCGATCGATATCGATCGCGGGTATTTTCTCCGATAACGATGGGTCATGTTTTAGAACACTGAACATGTAGATAATATGATTATGCACAATTTGTATTATTGGCATACCGGTTTTTAAATACTATTCTCTAGAATAGTAAATGGCTGTTTACTCTTCTCCAGAATAGTAAGGACGAATGGAGATTAATATATATATATGTGTGTCATGCATGCATTAATATATATGGCATTTCCATGATTGCGCCCTCCCTTACGGCTCGTATGCACTGGCTCATCAAATTGTCACGAGACAGGAGTAGCACTGAGCATTGTTTTCCCCTTTGCTCTTAACTCTATGAATTGTCTGGATGCTCACGTGCTCATGTGACGTGAGAATCAACATCAAGTTGGTGTGATGATACGGTCCAACCCGCGCTGAAGAGAGAAGCACCCGCCACCCAAACTATCCTACATCACCAGTGCAAAAAACTCATGCCGCATAAATGTATTTTCACTTTGCGAGTGTGGAAGTTCACGCGTCAATGCTCGACGTGTTCAGCGCGCCAGCTCCCCCGCTGCAAGCATCTGTGCGCCAGCCGCCTGATACAACAGGTAGAGACTAAACAGCTGACGAGTTTGATGCCCAAGGTGGACAACCCGGTCTTTGGCCCGTACAGCTTCGTGACAACCGGGTCGGGCGGTACAGAATTTATCTCAAGACATCACGAAGCAGACAAATCTGTGTTCCTTGCTTAATTCATTTCAATATCGTGCTCAGTAATATTGTATGAGTCGTCACCAACCACAATTCTTATGGCACAGGTCATACAAACAAGTTATGATCCTTCCATGTGCCTGATACTGTTTCAACTGCACAGTGTCCATCGAACGTGCTTCGCATTGTGCCTCCACAACTCCTGCTAAGTAGACACCGTCAAATAGACAAATACTGCCGGCTCCACAGCACAACCCTCAGAAAATTTTAGAAAATAAAGTAACGTACTTGCTTCATTCCGCTGGCCCAATATCTTCATCTCGTCGTAAAATCCGTCCCATGAGATTTGGCAGGGAAAGCCGATGCGACCGTGCTATGCGCGCAAAGGTCTACGTATGCAAAATCCCAGCACCAGAAAGGAGAATCTCAACTTACAAAAATCGTGATTTGTCATCAATCTTGGATAAAATCTCAGGGCCATCTGGGATGAGGTCGATAAAGAATGGCGTATTTTGCCCGGGTATGGAAAAACTCAGAAATATGGGCGTAAAGATCAGTAGATCAGTAGAGCAGTATCATGCATCGTGCATCAAAACCTACGTGGCAGGTGTTATGTTCTACTGTTCTACTGTTCTACTGATCTACTGATCGTTGTGCCCATATTGTTCCGTTTTGTCATATCACTCACGACTTTTGCCTAAACAAGACGTTTTGCCGCAGCTTGCGGGGAAGGTACATCGCCAAGTATAAACGTAATACGGTCACTTAATGATCCACAATGTCATTGTGTTACAAGTTTTAAGGGAATTTCTGGGTCACGTTTTCACGATGAAAACGTTGCGTGCCCATCTAGCCCTTGAAAAGGTTCCCGAAGGTGCCCGAGCCATATATCACTCTCTATCAGGATGGTACGCCGTGAGCACCAACAATAATGCACAACACCCAAGTTCCACATGATAGTTGCGTGGCCAAAATATCGTGATGCATACTCATACTACACCAAATATATTAACACACCTATCTACACACACACACACACACACGCACATGCACCTCCACACACACACACACACACACACACACGGACCAAACTTGAAAAAGAGAAATACACATACATGCGAGCTGCCGGAGCTCTACAACATAATTACACAGGGTAGATTAGTTTGACATTTCTACTGCCACCTTGCTATGTTTAAAATATCATCAGTAAGTTTTCTCACTTAACCGTATAACAAGACAGAGATTCCACGTTCTTAGCCCATGCCATTCTTGTCTGTCCACAGTAAGTTTATATGTGATACCAATCACGTTTCGCAAACGGCACGGATCATACAAACTAACTATGTCCCCTCTATGTGCCCACTGTTTCCAACTACCCACTGCCATCCGTACGTCTCACCACTAGTGTTACCACAATTCTCGCGTCCTTTTCATCAAACTCTGCCAGCTTCACAAAAATTCTCAAAGAAAACACCAAAAAATCTCCGAATAAAACGTAGCCAACTTACTTCATTTCTCTGCCTGGATTGTCTTCATCACCTCACCGCAAGTCTTCCATACATTGACGCCAGCCGTCACATCAAGGGAAGCTATTATAGATCGCCGGCAGTGAAGCGGAAAATAACCAGCAAATAACATCACAAATAAGTAAATGTCACGATGTTTTTACCTGTCGAAAGCACAACACCACCTCAGTAATCCCAGAAGCAATCCGTGCTTCAGCACCGGCGTGATTCTGGAATTACTTCAGCCAACGACGTCTTCGCTCTTGACGCTCTCGACGCTCCAGTCCCCTCCACTATTTCCAGTCGTCGACCCCCAGTCTCCCGAGCCCAAGCGTCGTCGTCGTCCCAACGGCAATGTAACAAATGCGTCACGGTAGCCACGTCCTCCAGATAGTCGAATGACGTACCAACGAAAGCGAACAGTAAAAAACAGTTCAAACCCTAACTACAAAAAACCATCCCCTGCAAATCAAGGGCCTGCTCGGCCTCAAAAAAACGTCTCCAAACGGAATACCAACAAACTGAAAGCTCAATCGTGCTAGCTACCGCAAGATTGCGCAAAGAATCCCGCTGCTGCGCCCGGCGTGCCTCACTCTCTTCGATCGTGCCAGTCCCACAAACTGCGGTCTCAACAAACGCATCCAGGCGTATGCAACCACAGTAACTCGCGAGCCGGTCCCTCTTTCGAGCCCCTCCTCCTCAATACTCAGTGCCGCGTCGACCACCTCGAAATAGTGGCGCGGAATCACTGGCAAACAGTGCTATGTTTAAAATATCATCAGTAAGTTTTCTCACTCAACCGTATAACAAGACAGAGATTCCACGTTCTTAGCCCACGCCCATGACTATATGCAGCACATATCGTAAGCCAGGGCGTATTATTCCAATATAATGTATGTTCATACGTATAATCTGTTGCGGACATACAGTTATTATGCTAAGTGAGTACTGTTCCGTGGGGATCAATGGTGTTCATGCAGGCGGAATCACTGCATGCTGTTTTTGTTGTAAGGCGTGTCCTGGATACCGTCGAATGCATCGTTTAACAATGCAGCATTCCACTGAGGCGTCAGCATCCCCTGATCCATTGGACATCCCCAGCAGCAGCCCACAATCACTACCAGGCGATGTCGAGTGTATTCCGACAGCGTGGTCCACTGACAGTGATGGTCGTCCAAATAAAAAAGCTGTGCTCGCCCCACTACCATCCCTCGTGTAATATACGGATATCGACAGCAGTGCCAAATATCCCAAAATAAAAGGGGGCGTATAGATGAATCGCGGCTTCTAAGAAAACCCCTACCTGCTGTTACTGAGATTACGACTGTACGCTCATTTCACAATAATCAATTTTGTGCGTATGTGCTATGCTATGAAGCACGCATCAGTGCAACGCAGTCTCCAAACAGTATGTAGCTGGCAAGAACATGAATATAATTATACAGTGGCGGTTGATATAATAAGGCAGCCTCCATCATCTCCTGTATGTAATTGAAGTTACAACGAGCTGCTAATTATTGTTGGACTCAGTATGTTTCATAAGTACTATCCCATCAGATACAAATTATATCTACTATTCACCTCGTCCTAGCTACACATAGGCATGTGCCACTGTGACACTTTACTTGACTTGTAACAAAAAACAGAGCTCAAAGAACAAGATACACAGAGCCGCCTTGGTGCAAGAGTCACATAAAATACAACTACGGCCTTTAGTCTTTTTAGATATTTATTTGGTCCATATAGCCGCCGTCATAAGGTTGGCCTAACGAAGCGCCTTTTTAGGAGGTGGTATCGATTTTTTTGCCTGCAATTCCACTTTCTCAAAGGGGTGCCAAAATCCCCGATATGCGATACTGGTGATAACAATCTACCCTCCACGATGTGGGTAGATTGTTATCGCCGGTACCCACATCACGTGGGGGATCGACTCCACCTGGAACCGTTCGACCAACCCGTTGAATAGGACCTGGTGAATATATATATATATATATATATCCATGTTAGCGCTTCCGATTCGGCGTACGAAGCCGAAAATATGGTGTGATAACGATGCCTCTGATTGCTTGGCAAACGCGAAAGTGTGTGATGCTAAGCCAGAGTGAATAATAAAAATATGGTGTGAGAACGATGAGGTCAGTTAGCGAGTTAGGGGGGGACCGAATTAGTTTCCGAAAATATATTGAAATAACCCCATACCTATCACTTTAAAAAATGTTTGAACGGGAAAATAACGTTTTGATGTTAAGAACAAACGTGCATATTAGATATTAATAGTATATTTAATAACCCGCCCGCGCCGGGTAAAGCGTCGCGTATGTGTGCCGGTGGTATCGCCCGGTGTACATGTAAGTCGCGGTCCGTGTAATATCGGATGCCTCTGTTGCTTTGTAGTAAGCCAGAGTGTAATTAAATTAATAGTATATTTCAGTTTTATAAACAAGCACTATTGTGTGCCGCAAACAGTACCCTGCTAACTGCTACCTCCCCACCAATACACCATAGACTATTTGTCTATATCCGTCTCAATTGTACACATATATAATAATGCTATGTTTGAATCTCCGATTTCCGAGAATGCGTACTCAATTTATTTTGTTACTGATGCCGACTTGGTACTACGGTATACCAACCCTAATTAAGGTGTGCATCTCAATTTGATCCCAATATCCTGATTTAGTTACCTCTCGCCGCCTGTGCGAATATCCGCACAACTCGTGTATACATACCCCTCTCGAGCGCTTTGTCGCCTTCGACAATGTGTTTAGGGACTAAATGCAAACGTGACGTTTTCATCATGAACATATGACCCTGAAACGTTGTTAACATGTGTAGTACGATAAAAACGTGGACATTTATTATCAAATGTCATCATTCACAATGGCTTACCACCACTCATCGTGCAATATGCTCCCAGCAATCAGAGGCATATAATAATTAAGGGATAAGTCTAGATTGGGTGTAGACATTTCATTATAATCCAGATTGGGTGTAGGCACTTCATTTTAATCCAGATTGGGTGTAGGCACTTCATTTTAATCCAGATTGGGTGTAGACATTTCATTTAATCCAGATTGATGGGTGTAGACATTTCATTTTAACATACCTTGATGCCTGGAGGGCATTACATTTTACATTGATAATATTGCATGTGAATATTATTATGTAAATTCGACCGTTAGATATCAACATCTGACCACAATGAACATATCTACCGGATGGATTTGCGAAATATTGTTTTTTAAAGCATCAAACAACAAAGACCATCGATCACGAACAGTTTTTTTGCTAGTCATCGCATACAAAAACACGATTTTACAAATTCAACTGTTAGATATGTTCATTGTGGTTAGATGTTGATATCTACCGGTTGAATTTGCGAAATGGTGTTTTGTTTTGCAACAAATAACAACAAACATCAATTCCGAACAGTATTTCGTTAGTCATTGCGTACAAAAAACATTATTTCGCACATTCAACCGTTAGATATGTTCATTGTGGTCGGATGTTGATATCTACCGGTTGAATTTGCGAGATGATGTTTTTTATAAGCAACAACTAACAACAAAAATTACGACCCGTCCCCTTATACCTATGTCTACACCCAATGGCACATTAAAATGAAGTGTCTACACCCAATCTAGGCCAAAATGAAGTGCCTACACCCAATCTAGATTAAGATGAAGTACCTACACCCAATCTAGATTAAAATGAAGTGCCTACACCCAATCTAGATTACGATGAAGTGCCTACACCCAATCTGGATTATAATGAAATGTCTACACCCAATCGAGACTTATCCCAATAATTAAATTAGACCTTGATAATCACGACGCATGTCCCGGCGCGACGGGGCGTACAAGGCTTATATGAAGCGATTCACAGTTTGAAACACCTATTGAACAAGGCTACAATTCAAGCAATTGCAATATCTTTATGGCAGGAAAGATTGACCAGTAAATTACAGGTTGAGCAACAGCTCCTCCAAATAGTTACTTCAAGTTAGCACAGCCTCCAAATGGGCAATATTCAAGTCTTATACTTTCAAGGCGCGCAGTTCATATTCTCTAATCGATCTGTCCCATGTCGGCTGGCATATCATCATCTGCCACCTATACAAATCCTAATCAGAGAATCTGCATTTGGACAATCCTAATCAAGGCAGTTGATTTCATTGTCCCTTGCTGATCTTTGCTTTCTTCCTACGAGGAGCCACGTCAAGCCCTTCTTCTTCATCACTGTCACTTCTTATGGAATACTTCAATTGAGTTATATACTCATGTGTCCAACATCTCGGATATTTCCTAGGTTGCCTCTTCGTCTCTTCAGACACCCCAGCCTTATTCTCACCCATTGAAGTCAATCCAGTATCTGACCCATAAGGTTTCTTCGGTGGTGCATGAACAGTCTCCACCACAGAGGCTGGGGCATCCTCAGATATGGCCTCAGACTTCTGCTCGGTAATAGGCTGATCATCGGGCTGAACAGGTGAGGTCGGGGAGGTGCCCTTTGGTACCCAGTGAAGTTCACCCTTCTCATCCATGATCAATTGCAGTCCCAGTCTCTTCAACCTTCGAGCTTCAGCTTGTTCTTCAGCATCGTCAGCTACCAAGTCATCGAACTCGCTGACGTCATCCTCGGTGTCATCATATTCAGGCGAAGTTGGCTCCCATTTCGGACTGGCAGTGTCCATGTCATGTATGACACCCGCGTCATCTTTGTCATCCGAATCTGGTAGCTTCTCCTTACTGTTAGTGACACCTGCGTCATCATTGTCATCAGAATCTGGTAACTTCTCCTTACTCCAGGACACAGCGCCTGCACCCGAATCTTCACTGTTCGTAGACGCTGAGTGTGTAGGCTTACGCCCCTGGTAGGGAATTCCATGATATTCGTCATCGTCAATCACAATCGTCGGATTCCAGTACGCGATCCCAACGCGGCTAATCGGTAATGAGAATGGCGCTACCGGCGCCTTCAGCTGAGTGGCGTCTTCTAGAAACCAGCCGCCGCCCCTATTACGCTCCCAGCGGCGTAGCGCACCAGAAGGGTGTACGATAATATGCTGCCAGCTATAATCAAGTCCAGGCTTTCGCTCCCCATAGTACGAAGTCAATGGCTCGGGAGTCCCCTTCCGAGCCCATTGCCATCTCACTGCCCCAGTATGCATAAATACAATATGCCAATCGAATGGCTTGGCCGGGCTATTGTTCCCTGGCACAACTCCTCCCCTCTTAGCTTGTTAGTACAAAGAGATG
>LGRX02006750.1:0-30092 GCA_001247695.2 Cymbomonas tetramitiformis
GAGGCCGTATGTCGGACTCGAGAATGGCGAAGCAAGATGCTATCTTGAAGTACCGAATGGTTCGGAGAAGAATGCATCTTCGCTTCTAGCATGTTCTGAACAAGCATGCGGGGTATCATATGGCGAACGCATTATTCGTTCAGCCGATACCAGTCGTTCAACCAATGCCTTGGGTTCACAACCCAATAGCGGTGCCATCTATGAGATGGGAGGCATTCGGTATAGAGGAGCGTAGCGTTGTGCTACAGCAGTATCTTCGTCCGAAGTCTGCACTCATCACCCGCTCATAAGTTGCACGCGTGTTACAGTTCAATAACAGCGCGCTATCTATCATATTATATTATATCTTAAGGCTCGCTTGTGCGTCCTTATCAGTACTGTAGAATCATGCCACAGAAGAATATCACCATGCCAGAGTATGATCTAGCTGAGTTTTCCAAGTCTCTGGCCAGGTCAGCATCGGAGTACACGAAACAGTGTGAGCACACGTGCTGGCCTCTCAGGGTAATAGAAGGCCATCCTGTAGTGTGTCGTGCAGTCCAGATACTGTGCAATTCTGATAAGAGCTTTCATTGAGTCCTCTGAGGGACAGGCCACAAACTGTGATAGATAGATAACTGCATAGTAGACATCTGGCCGTGAAGTCCTGTTGTGCCAGAGCAGAGACCCAAGGATAGATCGATAGGGCTTTACCAGAGTGAGGTCAGGATCTGCTGGTTTTGATATCACAAGCTTAGAGTCCATAGGGGTGCAGAAGGGTCTCTCGGGTATGTTATTAGCTGTCATACGGTCCTTAATTTGCCGAGACTGATTTAGGTATACCCCCTGGTCATCATGCTGTACTGTCATCTGAAGGATAGAGGATATAGGACCCAGGCGTTTGGCCTTAAAGGTTGCTCTGAAAGCAGTCCAGAAGGCCCTCTCAAGAGCCGTGGAACAGGCCATACCAAAGTCATCCACATATACCACACACATAGCCTTAACCGTAGGCGTGTAGATGAAATGGATACAGGCATCATGTGTAGACTGCCTGAATGAGTGTCCCATGTATTTGAAACTGTGCATAAACTGTTTAACCATTCTCTGCCATGATGCACCGGCAATCTTGAGCCCGTACAGCGCATATGAGAGTAAGGCATAGCTGTAAAAGTATAGCCAGAGGGAAACTGAATCCACACGGGGAACTCAAGCTTAGCATGCATAAAGGCCTGAGACACATCCAGATGTGACACCACCAGCTGGAATAGAGCTGCAAATATGAATAGCAGTCTGAAAGCTGATATCTCTGGGGTAGCCGAAGAGGTCTCCCATGGAAGGTAGCCTGTAGTTCTGCTGCCGTCACCAGCCATACGGGCTTTAAATATCTGATAGGCCTTGCCTGCGCCAGTAGGGTCAGGTTTGAATGGCATAGACAGTACAAATAGTGTAGTAAGGTACTGTGCATTAGCCGGAGGTGTTCCCAGCTTGAGCTTCTCCTGATTAACCATATCACCAACCTCCTGATCCATAGCTTTTAGCCAGTCTTCAGACTGTGGTGAGGATAGGGCCTGTTTGACACCGTGAGGTAGCTTAATCTCTGGTGCCGAGACCTCAAGCATATGGATAATAGTAGAGGTAGGAGCATCAGAGAGAAACTGCTCTATGCTGCTGAAACTGCCAAACATGTATTCTGCTCTGAGGTCACTGCTGAGGCTGTCAGAGAAGGGCAGGTAAGCCGCTGAATGAGTAGATGGGAAAATAATCAGGTTGATCGGGAGATCAATGTGCCAGCCAGCCGGCTCGTCGGGGCAGGGCTCCAGGATAACACCGTAGGGCCTCCTGTTGCCTCTGTGGGTGGAGATGAGAAGGGCACTGTAGATAGGTGCTCTGATTGTCTGACGAGCCTTCACAATAGTCCAGATAGGGTAGTGTTCATTAATGCCATTTAGCTTTCTGTAGCAGTCCAGATAGTGCAGTAGGTCCCGATAGTGCTGACCATCTGATGTCTGTGATACATATCTGACTGCCATAGTCCAGGTAACTGTGCCATCTGTCTGAATAAGCTGAACACATGCGTGTGACTCCTCTCCGTCAAAGAAAGAACCAATACCATGAATCCTCGAGCCTGCTGTGTCGAAGCTGTCACTGAAAGGCTGCGGTCTGTCATAGGATGCATCAAACTCCCGCTCTGCCTGATGTGGGTCCGGAAAGGAGCCCAATATCTCTCCCATGTCCTGATGATTATGAATCCAGTGAGGCTTGCCAACATAGTGTACCATATTTGTCTCTGTGTCCAAGATCTTGTATGCCAGAGAGCTGACTGATACACCAACAAGACGGCCTGACCAGGCCGCCCGCTGAGACTTCCTAGACATGCCAGGCTGTCTGGAGTTCCTCTGTTGCTGAAACATAATGACATAGCAGTTCTGGCCGAAAGCCTTCAGTTTTGCATAGCCATAGTGGTAGCCTCTGATCTGATGAAATGGTGTAGAAGAGAATTGATGTTCTTGTGAGTAGAGAGGTTCCATATGAAGCCAGCATGGGTGGCAGCCAGAGGCCAGTAGTCCTCGGGCATGCCAGCTGCCAGAAGTATTGCCTGGAGTGGATCTGATCTTTGTGGATGGTCCTTTTGGGCTGTTTTCGGAGGTATGGGATACCTATTCAACAGACTTCTACTCATGCATGGGTGGTATTTGCATGTCGACTATGGATTATGGTGGCATTGTGATTCTATTCTTACCGGACTCGACTACCCGCACCAGTAACGTGACTATTAATGGAAAAACCTGCGCGATATCGAGGCAGCAAGCAATCATCGATGCCTTCTGCGCTTCGACCACTGGATGGCCGCTGCAATGGACATGCCACCAAACGGTTCAATACTGGAATCGAGGCGGAGGACGCATAGGTAATAATGCGGCTGGTCCGGTCAGCGTTTTGCAACCGTATGTGTTGCTGCACTTGGTGGAAGATCCCTCAAAGAGTAATAAACTACCGAAGTGGGCCCCGCTGCGAACAACGGTCGGAAAGTTTGCGAACGCGTTCACGAACATCATGGTAAGAATCCTGGTATGCATTCATATCTTGTCATGAATGCAACTCCGCTAAACAAAATTGTCAAGCAGGTGCACTAGCTCAGACACCCAGACTCGCGTGTGACAATCGTATACGATTGTCAAGCAGGTGCACTAGCTCGGACACCCAGACTCACGTGTGACAATCGTATACGATTGTCAAGCAGGTGCACTAGGTCCGACACTCAGACTCGCGTGTGACAATCGTATACGATTGTCAAGCAGGTGCACTAAGTCCGACACTCAGACTCGCGTGTGTTGTTTGTTTATGAACAGGAGGTACCGCTGCCACCTAAGGAGTACCTGAAGAAAGAAGATGGACAAAATATTCGCAGCGTTCAGAAGCCAATCCGTCTTTACCGTGAGCTGATGCGCTTGTACAGCAACATGGATGCTTGTGTTATGGAATTTCCTTGCGGAACGGCTCCAGCCTCCGTGGCGGGGTATATGGAGCAAAAGCATGTCCTTTCGATCGACATGGATGCAGAGGTGTTGAAAATGGCCAGAGCACGGTATTCCGAGGTGCTCGCAGGTGACATAGCGCTGATAGAAAAACAAAAGGCCAATGTGGGTGATGACCACGTAATGGAATTGACTGAAGTCGCGGCCTGTTTAGGTATGGAGACTGTGCAGCCAGACACGGGTATGGAGGCTGATCAGCCAGAAGGTTGTTTCGAGATGCCAGACGATCTCGCGGCAGAGTTGCTCGAGCACCCCGACCCTGTACATAGCGTGTAAATCTGCATGAATGCTAGGAAATTTGACACTGGCGGGCTCCGACCCTAGAACCGAGGACACCCACAAAACATACAATTCAGGGTATCGCAAAATATCCAATTAATTGTAATAATACTATCTGCGTGCACAATAAAAATGTTGCACATATATACCCGATCATAAATCGTTCGCTATGATCCATCCCCCTAGCCCATCCGTTGTACTGTCGAGTTCATCTTGTTGAAGTGTTTTTCTTGTATATGTCATCCATTGGCATACTTTATTTGGCAAATAAACTCTCTTCACGGGGAACCGGGTGGAAATAGGAGCGACCAGAGCGCAAATATTGATCAACAATGCGTATCACGCGTGCAGCAAGCCGGCATGTCATGTACACATCGGGGTAACGATTCAAAATTCTATTGGTTGCCGGCGCGTTTGATAAGCTATCGATGGCCCACACCCCAGCGTTTGACAGGTCATCGTAACGGAACAACACACTGATATTTACTAACGGAACATTGGGCACATGGAGCATGGAAACGAATGGGGAGCAGGTATCATCGCCACATCGAATCTGCCATTCCAAGATGGGAAGTGAGGACGATTCTGATCTTTCAGTCGAATTGAATCGGACATGTAAAACATGTTCGTGGGGGGACTCGGGCAGTGGGGTTAAAAGAATGGTGTCCAGCGCGAACATTTTGAGGTGGTCCGCGATTAATTTCGGAGACATGCACATTCCGCTAGGAGCCACCATTTCAGGATACTTTTGATGAAACATGCTTTGTAGGCGTAGGAGGGAGACATGGGCTCGGTGAATTAAGAGACGAAGGTTGGCGTCCTCCATAAAAAAAATGTAGGCGGTAAGAAGAGAGCGGGTGATAGCGTTGCCGCAAGGGACTAGCCCAACACTTAGCGCGGGTTGCGCACGCCCGATTATTGTATCATTGAACTGTACGCAGACACATCTTATTCGGCAGAGATTCCCGAGATACATACATAACGGTTCATTGGAATGATCAGGTCCGTAAGGAATGGCCTGAAAGATTTTTAACAAGACGTTGTTCGGAAGATGCATTATGTGTCAAAAAAATGACGTTTATCTATTACTTCAACCTTGCAGTAAAACACTCATATTTAATGAAACAGAGATCTGCTCCAGCCAGCCAAATCACTAAAATCGTGACCCCCCCCCGCCAGCGCCAGCGTGCTAATGAATTCGTTCATTAGAAGGAACGCGATTCATGAGCCAGCCAGCGCCATTCGTTATCTTCCTCAGCCTTACAAACTGAAATTTTCGAGAAAACTGTGTGCTGATTTTTCGAAGTGATGAAATGGACCCAGCGAGTAGGCAACAGCTTAGAGAGCTTCACACGGACATGTCTCACAGTCTCACTACGAAGAACTGCCTGCAATTGCCTAATGCCATGTGCAATGATTAGTCATGTGCACCGCGTCAAGCTATGCCAGCGTCAATTCCTTATTTTGAGATTGCCGAAAGCATGTCAGCCAGCGACGGCCTTCCTTATTTCGGACCTCTTCCTTATTGTTTTTGGCCCAGCCAGCCAAATCACTAAAATCGTGACCCCCCCAACGCTGGTTGATTCCTTAACAATGAATTCCTTAATACTGAGTGTTTACTGTATATTTCGAAACAGCCGAAGGGCACTAGCTCCGACACTCAGACTCATGTGTGACAATCGTATACGATTGTCAAGCAGTTGCACTAGGTCATACCCACACTGCGAGTATGGAATGATGAGAACGCTGATGGTCCACAAAGCATGTGATATCTGCGTTATGGGTTCTATAACGATGTCGGGGAGTGGGTGGATTACGTTTTCCCACCATCACACCATCACACGGCTACGGAAGTAGGTATAATGGTAGCTGTGTGGAGTATGCAGGGTATGAATAAAACACTACTTAGAACAATCTATTATTTTGTTATAATATTTGTTATAATTATCATTTTGTTAGAAGCCAAAATCCAAGTCTTCGTCTGGCATATCCGCCGCACAGTTGCAAGCTCCTAAATATTCCTCTATACTCTCACCGCGTTGCTCCGGTAACAATAAATCATTTATCTTGTCCACAGGTATTTTCAGATTTCTAGGCGTTACCCACTTCCCCGTCCAAGGGTTCCTCGAGGGAAATCGTTCGAGATGCATCAAGGTAAAGAATAGGGAAAACCGAGTTCGGCGTACATAACGGTATCCTGCACAGATTTCGTCAAAGTCCCAATTTCCCACAATGATAGGCCTTTCGCACAACACATATACGTTTTCCGCATTACAGTTTACGCAAGGTGTATGACCGAAAATGGACACATTATTTATCATATCTTCATCCTCGTCAAAACCATCTAACCAATGCAAGACGCGCTCAACCTGCCGGGTCAGCGCCATTTCTCAGGAAGTTCTTCAACGCGAAAATAAATGATTAAAACTCGCTACAACACGTCTCAAGTAGGCATGGGAGCCAGGTATTTTTTTCCTAACGGCAATTGCACCACTTTCCGTCGTCATCAGGTTCGGGATTACAGCCTGTGCCCTGGTCAATCAACTCCGGAATGAAATCTGTGGGAACCGCCATTATTTTTGGGGTAAGTGCGCCAGGGTTGGCGTGCGTTGGAGTGTACGTATATTGCGCAGTAGTGGCAGGATACCGATGCGCATCCAACAGTTGAAAATACCATGTTTCCCGAGTCTCGCGGATAAACCTCCATTTAGCCTCAGAGGGGTCATGGGTAGGAAACAGCGCAGGATCAACGAACACTTCCTCGCGATATAAGAACAAATTCCAGGAATGGCACACACTGCATTTTTCGTATTCGATATACATACGTTCAAGTTCAACAAGTGCGTCTTTCATGAACTGAGGAGTATTCATATTGTAGGAGGCTAGGTTTTTACTGCGAAAATAAATGAAGATAAGACATGTAACATTAGTTATATAACAATAAACTTCGCGGGACTTCCTTCCAACACGGTGTTGACAATCGTGTACGATTGTCAGAAGTGTCCGGAGGGTAGTTTTGGTATGCACGGCGTGAAACTTATTGTTTTCCATACATGTAAATATACGGTTTATTTGTGTACTGTCACGTGACATAAGTCAAGGTAAGGTTTGCGCGGAGTCCAAAAATGCAAAAACATTTCAAAATCTAGATTTTGAGATACGAGCGATTTAAGTTTGCGCTTAAGTGTGGTTAAGTATGGGGGGTGACCGAGCGGTATCGACCATAACTTTTCATTAACGTGGTCAATTTGATACCTGAAGTGCGCAATGTGTACAGGGTGCTCTGGGCAACCTATTTATCAAATAAAAGATTTTTGAAAAGTTTTTGCATTTTTGGACTCCGCGCAAACCTTACCTTGAAGTGTTAGCTACCAAGCATACGTCTCCTCATTGCACGCGCTAGCATCAATTATGCGAGTTAGGGTGCAGATTCTGAACATACGCGAGCAAATTGCGCATCTCCTTTCATCTTCCTGCAGCAGATCGCTTTCCAGCTCTGTCAGGGCACCGTGCGTAGTTTCGCTGTAGCGGTGTCTATTTCGCCAACCCCGCCACTCCAAATCTGAGTATCGGTGGTAGATCCACCCGCCCTCATACCAGTACACGAGATGCCTCACACCGAACCTTTCGCTGGATCTACGGCCGTGGACGTACATCGGCCAAAAACTCCACCAGTGATAGGTCCTGAGATTAACTGCATGTTGCCCGAAGTCCTCCCAGTCTTCTTCAGCTTGTTGCCGCGCTTGCCGCCACAAGCGGAGAATTAAACGGTCTTCAGGAACCCATTGGGCTTGTTGTAACTGGCAGTCGCGAAACGTAAAAGTATCGAAAGGCCATATCCAATACTGCAATATTCCAATATTGGGCATACTGGTGAGGTAGTCTAAGGGGCGGGTTGTGGTTCTATGTGACGAACGCAGATGTGTGCAAATGACCTCCGGTTGCAACTCCTCCAATATATATATTCTAAAACTCTTGGACGCCCCGATATGTCTATGTGAAGCACACCTGACACCCAGACACACGTGTGACAATCGTATACGATTGTCAAGCAGGTGCACTAGGTCCGACAACCAAACTCGTATTCGATTGTCAAGCTCTGTCGTTGGGTTCGACTCCCTGACGCACGTTTGACACTCGCATGCGACTGGGTTATACCCCCTGAGTCCCTGGTAAGGGTGGGAGGGGGGAGTCAGTGTATATTTATTAAGTATGAAGAAAAAATTTAATTTTTCTTAAGTATGGGAAAACGCAGGCGTCGACGCGGACCGACGCGTTACCCTCCTTAAGTATGGGCTTAAGTATGGGAGCCCTAATTTTGAAAATCTTAGAATGTTAAGAATGTTTGGTCCACTGTCCGTCCGTCCGTCCGTCCGTCCACAGTGGACGGACAGTGGACGGACGGACGGACGGACGGACGGACGGAGTGGACCGATACTAATCCCCCCCGCCGGGACCTCTACTCTGGGGGTAAAGATGAAGTCAGTTTTGTCAAAATCCTCCAGGTCAGGCATCACGTCCCTGACTAAGGCAGTTAAAATCTCCTTGCCGTCGTCAGGGAAGTAACGATGTGCTTCTCGAACCGAAGCGAGCGCTGGACCGCCACAGAGATACTCCAACAACTCCTTTAGGAGTTTGTTTGCGTTGGGCATCACTGTGACGGTAACGTCGTCCAGACGGAAAGCATGCGCGTAAAGGACGTTAAACCTTTTGAGGCGCGAGGTAAGCTCCTCAACGAGGGAGTCAAGTAGTGAGCGAGCATTAGACTCGTCACCACAAAACCTCCATTCGTCGATGGCGTCCCCTTTGCCACACAGCTTAGATTTAACGCCCCTTACTAGCGCTTCAATCTTCTGTTGGTCATCAAGGAAAGCCGCTGACTCAGAATCAAACTTCTTCTCAAGCGCTGATTGCTGTGAAACCGCGGCGACTGGTGTTGGCACCAGTTGATCAAATTGTAGCTGTCTCTTAGATGCACCAGCTGGGTGCGCTCTCAATCTTGCTGGAGCCATCAGCTGATACGGCGTAGAGGCCATGCCGGAAATTTAACAGTCGCGGTCCTCGAGCGTTAGACAAGAAAAAAATCAAGAATTCAAAATGTTCGCTAATCAAGGTTCTAAAAAATACACTGCAAAGTTCTCGTCAAGAGAAAACAAATTTACACTTGAGCAATTTATAGGAAATAAGGGCAGGGGCTTCAAATTCAGGGTCAAAGGTTCAAAATTTACAGCCGCGAAATAGGGTAAGGTGAGAGAGGGGTGGCGATCGTGTTGTGAGGCTTGATGTCGACGCGCGTGCTGCTTCGGAGACTGCGGCTAGCTAGACCGGTCCATCTTTGTCCTAAGCAATTGTGCTCACGAACGGAAAATCTTCCTCTCTCTCACTCTACCCCTTTCGTGACTAGTGCGTTCTAGAACCTCATGCCCCGATCTTCAGCCCCGAGCCCCTATAAAGGCTTTAGCCAGCCATAATTGGCGGTTTTAAATAACCACCTAAGGCCGGTGGTGGGCGCAAACCTGTGAAAACAAACACACACAGTGAAGCACTACTAACAGGGTGCTACGCTCGCATATGTCAACCGTGAAACTGTGAAGCTATACACAAGATAATACGATGTGTTATAGCTTCCGCCGAAAGAATGTGATGACAGCCCCTAAGGTGCCAGGTGTGGAAATGACAGATGCTATGAACTGTCTGACTACCGAAGTCGATATCGGAGATGGCGCCGATGACAGTGAAGAAGTCATAGTAGTCGAACCATATCGGTGATGACACAGATGACGATGACACTGTCGGCGTGCCAAATCCAGCATTTCGGAAGTGTTTGACTGCTTTTATTTTTTAGTTTGTTTATGCATATGTGCCGACTCACGATAATCGTTTTGTGCAGCTTGTGTCGCAGGTTTTCCGATGGCGAAAGGAGGGGCGCGCTTTCTTGAGGTGTGGAAGTCTAAGGCAACCTAGGTCGACCCAAAGCATGAAAAGCTTTGCAGCCGAGGGCTTTTCGTGCGTACTAGCGCACGAGACTTGCCACTAATTGTTGGAATTGACATTACAGTGTAGGCCCGTTCATAAGCAACAGTCATTTTCGATCCAGCGGCTGCAAACGAAGCGATTTGCTTATGTATACACTCCTGCTAAATATGAAGGGCACTAGAAATGCAACGCTGATTGCTTAACACATTGTTGCTTAAAAACGGGCCCGTACTGTACGACTAGTTCGTACAGTCTAGTGTCATTCCCGTATGTCATATTCGGTGGTCAGCCTGTGTCACTCATCTCGGGTATATATCGTTTGTATATCCGAGTTTAGTGATCCGTTGTTTCCCCATCGGCATCGGTTCCCCACTGCTTGCGGACTTGTTGTTTCCAGCAATTGCTGACAGTAATATTAGTGCACCCTCTTAATACAGTAAGTTCTTACCGTTAAGAGAACTCTACGTTAAGAAATCAGCCAGCCTTTTCGCATCGTCACAATATTTAACACATAACACTCCACATATAAGCTTGTTATGAAAATAAGGGAAAAGCTGGTTGACGCTGAAATTCCTGTTTTCTTAACGGTCGGCACTTACCATAAGCGCAAAGACTTTCAATGAGTGTACACGGAATGGTCGCCTCTTGATAAAGAGCATTTTGCGTTTGGGTTCGACGTACCCAAACCCAAAGATGCCAATCAGCCGAGGGCTTCCCGTAAGTTCTAGAGCACGAAACTTGGCATACAGTAAGCACTCAGTATTAAGGAATTCACCGTTAAGGAATCAGCCAGCGTTTGGGGTCACGATTTTAGTGATTTGGCTGGCTGGACCCAAAAAAAAATAAGGAAGAGGTCCAAAATAAGGAAGGCTCGCTGGCTGGCATGCTTTCGGCAATCTTAAAATAAGAAATTGACGCTGGCATAGCTTGACGCGGTATAGGCTAAGCGAGGCGCATCATTTTGCTGTAATAATTGGTGTTACGGGGTATACACCATCGTATAAGCTATGTATATGATGCCTACTCGTTGGGTCCATTTTACCACGTGCGAAAAATCAGCACACAGTTTTCTCGAAAATTTCAGGCTTTGGAGGCTGAGGAAGATAACGAATGGCGCTGGCCGACTCATGAATCGGGTTCCTTCTAATGAACGAATTCGTTAGCACGCTGGCGCTGGCGAGGGGTCACGATTTTAGTGATTTGGCTGGCTGGCGCCAGATCTCTGTTTCATTAAATATGAGTGTTTACTGTAAATACTTCAAACGTATGTACCTTCAAGTCACGTGAAGCTCAAGGCTTCAAGTTACTTGTGCGCGAAACGAGTAATTTATTTCCAAGGTAGATTTATTGGGTTTGGGTTCGAACGTACCTAAACCCAATGATGCCGCCAAACATCCGAAGGCTTCCCGTGCATTCTAGCGCACGAAACTTGGCACACATACATACTGCCAACGCATATACCTTTGAGTTACCTGAAGCTCAAGTCTTCAAGTTACTTGTGCGCGAAACGAGCAAATTATTTCTAAGGCAGATTTATTGGGTTTGGGTTCGAACGTACCTAAACCCTAAATCCCGCTTAAGCTTCTCTCGTTGGCGAACCTTCTCCAGCCCACTGAGCCACCTCCTCCTTGGTGCTCGTTCAGCTCGAGCTGCATGGGTCGGTGACAACCATGGTCGGGGGTGGTCACTCCGTGTGGTTGAGGTTGCCTCGACAGTGTTGTCGTTAGGTGAGCAGGGCACATATCTTATGGGGATTGGCCGGCCCGGGGCCGAGAGCAGCGCCCAAAAAGAGCTCCGGGCCGAAAGCGGGCCGGTCGATTTTTCATCCTTAAGTATGGAAAACATTTGAAAATTAGCAAACACACGTGTTTTTCTTGATTCCGGGCCGAGAGTCATTCTAGGAAGATATGTGCCCTGTAGGTGAGGGCGTACGAGGTCGACGCCCAAGCTGGATGTCTTGACGTCGTCGTCGGTATTCTTGCAGCCTTTTAAGTTTGCTAAGGGCTGCGGGTAAGGGTGATCGAGCTCGAGCTTCTCGCTTGTTGGCGGTAACCGCGCTGTGCGTTGGTGACCGCGTGGGTCCTCGGCTGCTGCGTCGATGCCCGGCTCTCCAAAGCGGTGGGCTCGTGCTCCGCGGAGGTGTACGGGGCGGTGCAAGGTCCGTTTCCAGAGCCTTGATGGAGGACCTCAAGCCCCGTGTGCCCACCTTGGAGCGTAGAGCGCTCGTCCGTTGCCCTCGGACAGCTCGAAATTGCCAACCTTGCAATGGTTGGCCCGTTGGCTCCAAGTGCACGCGGTAGCTCTCGGTCACCTTCAGGGTACGTCGGTGCCGTTTCTCAACGTGCTGGGAGTCGCCTGAGAGGTCCTCGCTCGTACACACTGGAGACTTGGCTTCCTTGCGAAGACGAGCTTCGACCACTTGACGCTCCGGCGCGGGAGGAGGGTTGGTCATCGCCCGCGAGGGTAGCATGTTGAGCTCATCGGAGTCTAGGTATCCTGTGCAAGGAGCACTCCGCCTTTGACGTCGATGGGCTCTTCTCCACTTCTCCCGCAACTGTTGCTCCGAGAGGTAGGAGGGGGGCTCATCGCGGGGATGTGGGGTTCCACAGCCCGAGCTCATTAGGACTTGGAGGGTACTCCGAGCTCGAGGGAGTCCTCCGCGGCAAAATCCATTAGTTCCTTTGGCATCACCGCGTTGAGCACGTCGCAGTATTCATCCGTTTCCACTTCGTGCATGATCATGTCCAAGGTTTCAGCCAGAAGTGCTTTGGCCCACTCCTTCTTACGAAGAGCAGCCTGTGGGCACTCTCGAGCATAGTGCCCTTTGCTTTGGCACAACCTGCAACCAGTGTACTCCGGGGAGCCCAGACGTTGCCCCAGTAGGAGTTGCACCCGCGGGACGATCTTCGGCTAGAGCTAGCAGCTCCTCCGAGACCTCCACCGCTGCCAGTAGTTGCACTGGCGCTCTCCTGCTCGTCGCGTTGTTCAAATGCAACTCCGCCTCAATGGCGTATTCCAGCGCTAGGCGTCGACTGGCTGGAAGGGCGCGGTCGAGGAGGATCAAGGGGGTCCCCTTCCGCTCTGCAATATCTCGAACGCCTCCTTCCGTACCTCCGCGGATAAGCCCGAGAGGAAGACGTCCAGGAGGTCGGATTCCGGAACCGGAGTGGTGAGCTCGTGTGTCGCCAACATGGTCACCACGCGATGGGCTAGATGCAGTCCATCCCAAAACTCGCGCACTTTGCGCAGTGTCGCCATGCGTCCTTGAGTTTGGCGTACTCGGCGTAGGAACGAGCCCAAGGTGGCCATTTCACTCTTCAGCGGCACGATCAACTTCGCCAGCGGCACGATGACCTTCTCAAGGTTCAATGACTTGTCCGCTTCGGCATCCAAGAGAACCCCTCGCAGCTCCGTTCCTTCGGAGCTAGGTGTAGGGAAGCAGTGCTGGGTGATCTCCTTCAACAAAATATGCACCGAGAGAATCGGCTCTCCGAACTCGAATGCTCCGTTGGGCACGTTGCATGGGGTGTTCATCGCGAGGAGCACCACTGGAAGGGTTAAGCACCTGTCGAACTCGTCCACGAATCGTAACAGCGGGCCGAAGGGGTTCGTGGACCCCTCCAACGGTGCTGAGTACAAGGACATGATGTCCTTCGCGGCCTTGAGGGCATATGAGTGCCTCGTGTACTCCTCCCTTTGCTGCCTGCCATCATTGTACGAGGACCTCCTACTCGAACCGAAGCTGTAGGACGTCTCATCGTCGGGCGGGTCGTCACCGCCTCCGCCCCCGCCATGGCCGCGACGTCCATCTCCAAGATTCCGCGAGGGGTCGCTAGGCGCGTCAGAAGTGGGGTCGCCAGGCGGCTCATTCCCCCCCCCTTGATGGCCACCGGGTCCTCCCGGGTCGTCACCGTCGTCATCACCATCGCCTCCATCGTCGTCGCCTCCGCCGCCCCCACTGGTCCCACCAATTGCTGAGGATGGCCTCGGGGTCACTGAAGGGAAGCGGTCAAAGGCACCCGGCCAAACCCCGCGCGTGCAATATATACACAACGGCAGGAATTGAGTGGTTTCAGACAAGTCTGAAAGAGCTGTAAGCCCGCAATTCCATATGGCTACAGGGGGCTGCGGGCTACGAGTGCATCTCGAGCACGGAACGTTGGACGTGCTGGACGCGACTTCGTCGTACACGCAACGAACGATCGCCGTTCCCGCCAGAGGTGGTGAAGGAAGTTGAGAGGCTGGGGCTTCGGAGACCGGCGGTCCCACCCAGATGCTAGGGCATGGTCTCGGTACCTTCTTGCTACGTCAAAGAACATGCGCTCCGCTTCCATCTTGCCCACGTGGCCAGGTAAGTGCTCCTCCACGTGTGCACGGATAGCGGTAACGGCTGGCACACTAATGGACCTCCAATCCATTTTGGCTAGGCGGTCATGCACACTCGTGGGGGAAGATGCACGCGTGGAGGCGTCCTCCTCGAACGTCACGCCTTTGTGGCCCCACACGTCAACAGTCGTGGCTGACGGGGGCACCATCAGAGCCTCGTGATCAGCTTCTTGAGCATCACTTGTGACGGTCGCATAGCTCGCGGGGGTATTAGGTGGTTGCTCTGGCCGTGAGTGCGCTCGTCCGTCAGCGGCTTCAAGTGCGGCCTGCACCACTATCCTGCTCTCCGCCACTTGTTGCTCCAGCAGTCGTTGATCTCGAGCTGCTTGGTCAAGTTGTTGGCGTTGCTCTTCCGCGGCGCGCTGCATTTCTCGAAGTTGTTGGTGATGACGTGCAACTTCCTCCGCCTGCGATGCTACAGCTTGTTCATGCTGATGTGAGACAGCGTCCGCGGCATGCTGCATGCGCGCTATCTGCTCCTCAGCAGATTCGAGAGCGGCCTGTCGCGCTTCTTGGCACACCTTGGTGCGGAGCTCCTGCTGCATCCGAGTTGCTTCCTCCACGGCATTGTGCATGTCCATGCGCAACGCTGTGAGTTGCGCTTGGTGCGCAGTGTGTGCATCGCCAACGCGACTCGTTCGGTCTCCTCTTGCAGCTCTCGTAGTTGCCGCTCGTGTCGCGTGACTTGAGCTTGGCGTCGCCGTTGGCGTCCACCCTTTTGCCGAGAGCTTCTAGATGAAGAGGTGTGCGAGGCGTCAGCGGAGAGCGCTTCAGTAGAAGATGTTTGACACGATGAAAGTGTGGACTTCTCCTCACTGGACGTAGAGATGGAGTCGTACATCAATTTACCTTCGTCACTGCGACGTCGAGCCTTGGCGAGCTTGCGCTTGGTCAACTTCTGCCGCTTCCGCTTCTGCTTCGGCACCTCCTTCTTATGGGCTAACTCCGTCAAAGCTTGGACACGTGCAGCACGTTCTCGTTGTGTGGGTCGTTGGGCGGATGAAGCTTTTGATCGAGGTGGGTGCGGGGCGGAGTCAGCGGAATGAACGTCTTCCTCATCGATCGTGGAGTCATCTTCAGACGACAAGACGCCATAGGGGTTGCGGCTAGGTACAGATTGTACGCCATGCTGTTGAACACTTGCTCCCAAGACCCAGAATTCGAGTTTCTCCAACGTGTGGATCGGAGAAGCTTTACAGCACGTGGGCTGTGTGCCTCCGGAAAGAGGGCACTACTCAGCCCACATCACTCGGAAGGGTGCAACAACGTGTGCACGTGCAGTGGGAGTGACGATGGAGAAGGTGTGCTTCTTCGGGGGGTGGAGCCAGTTTTCGTCTGAGATTTTGGCTTACATCGACCCCACTGCAGTGGTGGACAACGATACTACTTCGGGTGGTTAGCACCGGGATGGAAAAGTGCTCTGCAAGATTCAGTAGAGTGACGACAATCTCGGGAAAATGGCAAATAGAATCCGTGTGCAAAAAGAAATGGTTAAATTGGAGCTTGCGGATATCTAGTAGTTTCTGTCACGTGTGAATCTCACTATACAGTTCCTAGAACGAGCTCGACAGTTGTCACACGACGGTTCGAGGCTCGTGGCAAGGCATTCCAAAACCGACTTAGCCTCGGGAACCGACTGTCGGTTCAGATCTGTTCCTTTTGTCTTCCCAACCCACCCAACCCAGGAATCTCTGTTCCTTTTGAATGGACTGAAACATATCCATCAATAATAGACATTTCCTAACTTATGTAAGTCTGGCTGGGAGCTTAGACAGCCCCGGTCACACAAATGCTATTCTTTGTAATGGATGGCAGGCAGTGTGCCTTTTAGCAATTACAATCCGTGTGCAAACATAAATTCATATTTTTCTTTATATTGCAGTACCGCCAAAAAATGTATCGCCATCCTGTGGCATGTACTGAAGAATGAGGTTGCCCGTGATATAGCTTTCATACCACTCCATTGTGCTCACAGCGTTGCCTCCGGCTACGAATCGATTGATGCTTGAATGAATTGTTTTCCCGATAGTACGCACAATCACGAGGCGCACTGCTGTAAGTCCAAATTGCTCAAGCAGAAGACACTCAAACCAGGTCAGGATGAGCTTCCTCTCCTCCTCAGCACCCATGATTTCGCGTATAAGTACGCCATAAGTGAGCAGTATCCAAATTGACATACCCCACATCGTAGTAAGAAAGATGTATGCCAGTAGGTCACTACCCTTGCTGAGCATCCCCTCAATCTCAATACCATACTTATCAATGGGATCCTGGAAAGGGCTTGCAGGTTCACCAGGCGCCAGCAAGCGCGCCCATGGGTGATGGGAGGCGCTGACCCTCTTCCAGAAAGACCTGCAGAGGCACAGTTCGATTCGCTTCACAGCGCCACATCCGAATAAAACCATATTTCGGGTACACAGCTTCATGAGCACTCACATGGCAATTCAATGACGGTGGACCTGGACACCGGTTCACACTGAGAAGTGGCATCACCCTAGCCATCACGACGAGACGCCATGAATCTGCGATGCCCATGTGTACCGCAACAACAGCAATGACAACAAATATTTTTGATGATCCCTGATTCTGGTTCGAGGCACTGGTCCCCAAAATCAAGACCTACCCCATTCCCAGGAAGCCTCCGAGAAGCCTCCAGGGGCGAGGTCATGCAATGCGTCAGCCCCACACACCCCACACAGCGATGCCCTGTGAGGATGCCTACTCTTCAATGCCCTGGGAGAATGCCTGCGCTGCAAGCATGTGCAGCAGGAACTTGTGCGGCGTTGTCTCGAAGCCGGCTGGATTCGGCAATTTGGGCTGGAGAGCAGCGCGGCCCCTCGAGCGCCATGCGGGAGGCGCGCCCATCCACCGCTGCCAGGCGACGCCGCAGGCCTCCGCTTGATAGAGGCGCCCAACATGGACCGCGCCATCTGCTGGTTTTAAATGCGAGGAGGCCTCTCGGAGGTGGCGGAGAAATATGCCGTGGTTTGATTTCGTGATTATCGTCGTACTTGGATGCCTGTACGCTTAAGTATGGAGGCCCCACTTCAACTTGAGCAGCTCGACTGCGCGGGCACAGCGCCGCAGGGTGTCTGCCGACCGCGCCTAGGGGAGCTGATCGGAGCCGGCTGACACATGAGATGAGCGGGCGGCTGCGTGGCGGGCTCCGTACTCTGAACAAGCCACCACGAATGTATACACCCAGCGCATGACGTATTTGAGCGCCGCGGCTACGCGCGCCACCGGCTTGAACATGACCGAGAAGGCGGACATGAACAGCAGCGCGGTCATCTTGACGAAAAGGGCGGACTCGTAGACCAGCGCGTAGGCCACCACCACCACGTTGACCAGGATCACCGACTCGTTCGCATTCATCAGCTTCGCGGTACGCTCCACCACGTTCCGGGTAAGGCACCCTGGGCGGGAGCCCCCCACCCCAGCAAGCGAGAATAGGGCCATCAGGAGCACGTTGAGAGGGATGAGCACCGCGTTGATCAGGAGCGCCCCCTGCACCTTGCCCACCCAGCTGCTGTCCGGAAAGGCGTGGCAACTAAACGCCTCCTCCGCCAACTCCGCCGGGAAGAACTCGTCCATCCTCGCTTGGTGCAGCTCGCCGCATGAGCTGTACCCGAGGCAGCTGCTGAAGCGCCCGACATCTGGGCAGTCCACGAAACTTTGCAGCTGGGTGCAGCATGTCACTACCCTGTGACACAACCAGAAGCCACCCAAGGCAACTACCTCAGACCCTGCCATGGTGCCCTCGCAGGAAGGTGTAGGCGCGGAGTGGGGGGGGACTCGCCGCGGGTTCCTGCAGCTGCCCGAACGCATCAGGCAAGTGCAGTGGAGCACATACGATGCCGGGTGCGCATTGCGCGGTTGCGATGGTAAATGCTGAACATTGAACGGTTGAGATAAAAGATGCCGAGCATTGAGCGGTTGAGATGGAAAATGCCGAGCACTGACCGGTTGAGATGGGAAATGCCGAGCATTGAGCGGTTGAGATAGAAGATGCCGAGCATTGAGCGGTTGAGACGAAAGATGAGCATTGAGATGATAGAAGATGCCGAGCATTGAGCAGTTGAGATGGGAAATGCTGAGCATTGAGCGGTTGAGATAGAAGATGCCGAGCATGGAGCGGTTGAGATGGGAAATGCCGAGCATGGAGCGGTTGAGATAGAAGATGCCGGGTGCGCATTGAGCGATTGACATGGGAAATGCCGAACATTGAGCGTCGGTGCTGAACATTGAGGTGGCAGGCAGTAGGGGCGTGAACGGATGACTCGCCGAGAGTAATAAGCAGCTATAGTGACGGAGAGCATGACAATGAACACGTTCGCCTGAGTCAGAATGCGCTCCGCCCGCGTGAACGCTGCCGTCGGCGGCACGAGGTAGATGGCCACTAATGGGTGACTCAGGGCCAGGAACAGCGCTGCCTTGCGCAGCTGGAGCCGCAGCACTTTCCAGTGCGAGACGGAGGCCACCGCCAGCACCGACGATCTCGAGTAGGTGGACGGCTGCCCTCTCCGCAGTTCCTCCAGCCGCGCCACGTGGGCGTCCTGCCACAACTTCACCGCTTTCTTCGCCTTCTCTCTGCGGCTCCCTCCCCTCAGCCCCACCAGCCTACGCCCTCAGGGGACCCGATATCCAACCAATACGGTGCCCCGTGCCCTCAGCCCCACCAGCCTACGCCCTCCAGGGACCCGATATCCGACCAATACGGTGCCCCCATACCCTCAGCCCCACCAGCCTACGCCGGGGACCCGACATCCGACCAATACGGTGCCCCGCACCTCAGCCCCACCAGCCTACGCCCTCAGGGGACCTGATATCCGACCAATACGGTGCCCCGTGCCCTCAGCCCCACCAGCCTACGCCTCAGGGGACCCGACATCCGACCAATATGGTGCCGTGCCTCAGCCCCACCAGCCTACGCCCTCAGGAGACCCGATATCCGACCAATACGGTGCCCCGCACCCTCAGCCCCACCAGCTTACGCCCTCAGGGGACCCGATATCCGACCAATACGGTGCCCCGTGCCCTTAGCTGTCGCTTATTTCCACACGCTCGAGGGAATTTCGGTGCAGTGCTCGAAGGCACGCTCGTTACAGTAGAAAAAACAACTATTGCAGGAAGAGGAGGGCAGGCGCCTCATCCGCGCTGAAGGGCGGAACGTCGATGAATGGGGCACGGCGGTGGCTATCTCAGAGCAGAAGGTAGGCACACCCGCTTAGAAACACAGCAGCGTGGGCAAAGAAATCCTTTGAAATTTACCCAACCCCATGGAGGTGGAAGTGCGCACGAGACACCGCATGGCACATGCTTTCAAGCTCAATACACAAAACATTCCGTCCTGGTAAATTAAAGAAGGAGCACTGCATACCAAACCGCAGTGTCGACAGTGGGACACACGAATACGGGGCGCATACACATGAAAGAGATGCTCACCCACCACCTAGGTTTCCAAACAAAAGGCGAAGAAGCTACGAAACCAAATACAGGACACCGCAACAAGGCACCGGAAGTTGTTCATGCGGGTGGAAGCGCCATACATGCGAAACCAGAGTAGCACACGCACTCGCAGCCAGCTAGTCCTCACTGCGCGATCCTATGCCTTCTCCTGTGCCTCATCTGTGCCGGGGGCATGAATGCGCGGCACCGCAGGATGCTCAGAGAGGGCATGCGCGGCAACAGCAGGATGCTCAGAGAGGGCGTTCGTGCCAAAAGGCGAGATGCTCAGAAGCCGCCATTTCTCTCCCAAGTTTTCCCAAGGTTTTCCTGACCCTCTGTTTACACGCGGGATGCTCAGGGCCTGCTCACTTTGCCGAAGTGGCTCGCGAGGTTACTCTGCACATGCAGCTTCAATATCATACCACCGCGACCAAGTTCTTGGGGAAACAGGGTTCGCACGCTCACGCGCATTCCGGAGAGGACGCATCCCCATCGCGCCCCCGCCATGCAAGCAATGCCGGCAAGGGCGCGGGCGGGCATGGAAGCAAAGGAGCCGAGGGGCCGCAGGGCGCAGACGAGCCCCGGGCGGGTTGACACCTAAATAGGGGTAGAGCGCGGACGAGGTCCAGTCGCTCGCCACAGTCGCTCAGCCAGTCGGCCGCGTCACTCGCGAGGGTGGTGCGCTGATAGGGGTGCTCCTCCGGGTTCTTGATCCAGTTCAGTCCGAGCGTGTGGCACAGCTCAAGCGCGAGCAGCGTGCCCCACACGCGCTCCACGTCCTCCTGATCGCCGTCCGCCGCCATGCCGATGCGCGCCACCAGGCTCGGCGGCATCGCCTCCTTCAAAGCGTTTAAATCGAAAGTGAGCGCTGTCGTGTCGGCCACTGATTCATTCGGTTCCCGACCTGTCGTGTGCCCCCCCCGCCCCCGCCCTCACACCCCCATGCAGCCCAGGAGCTCTCGTGGATGACGCGAGGCCTCTGGCAGCTGCAAGCAGACCCCCCTTCTTGGCCCCCCTACTTGGGGGTCCCAGGCAAGTGGGAGGCACCCGCAGCGTATTGGCGAGGTCTTGGGAGAGCTCGAAGGAGCCGTTGTCGCTCTGAAGGAATACGAGCTTGAAGAGGCTCGACGCATGGTACCATCCACTTTGATGGCATTCCGCCAATAGCTCCTGTGCATATGCCTCACCCAGCGCCACGTCATCAGTGGCTGCGAGTGCCTACACGGCTGACCGGTTGCCCATGTCTCCCCCGACCGCTGATCTCGGATGTCACTGCACCAGGGGGGGGGCAGAGAGGAAAATACCATTGCGCGATTTCGACGTCACAGCAGCGCGGGATGGGCAGCCAGGTGCCGCACCTGGAAGATACGTTTGTACACGCGGAACTTGCTCGCTGCACAGCGCCCGCACAGAGATCTCAGGCACGCGCGCCTCTCATGGTCCAGGGCCATCTCCGCGCAGCCCCGGCGCCCGCCCTCACAAGGGGCGCCACAAGGACCGCCGCGCAGCTTCCCTCTATTTCGACCGCCCCAGCACCACTCCCATGCCTGCGGCCAATCGTTTTTGGCAGCCCTCGCATCTCCTGCGTCTGCTACTGGGCGGTCGTACATACTGTCGGTGAGTAGGACAGCAAATCAAGGTATCGCTTACGCGAAGGTGATTTGAGACAAAACTTATAACTCGTTATTTTGGTCCGTTGACTGTCTATTGTGAACACAGTGCATGGCGGATGAAGAAATCATCGGTCAGATATATTTATCGTGGTACTATTTAAATATCCTACGGTTGAAATTTCGATTTATCAACTTCCGAGCCTTCCATACTCAGTCAACGGAATAGAATAAGTTTTGTCTCAAATCACCTTCGCGTAAGCGATACCTTGAAATGAATATGATGTATGCGTTATACATGTACTGAGATATGTACTGATATACCGACAAGCGCGCCTGGAGTAAATCTCGATCTTATTCGACTCGCCCTTTTCGACAGGGAGGGCTCTAAGACCCGGCTCCCCCTCCCCCTGGCATCCTAGGCTCGCAGAGGGCTTGCGCTCGGAACGCCTGTTTCCTCTCTACGACGCGATGACGCGTTTTCGGCCGTTCAGATCGCGCGCACTCATCGCTACCCTCGACTTGATTTGCGCCACCTGTACAGAGGAACCACGAACACTGCAAGTTTGCTCTGAGGCGAGCGCCCGATTCTGGCCTGTACACTGGCGGGGCATGAGGCTGGAGCTCACTGGAAGTCCCCTGCCAGGGCATCTTCGTGGCCGGTCGGATGTGCTCCGCCACGAGCTTGTCCACGAGGAAAGGGTTCTGGAGCAAGAAGGCATGCACTAAGGCCGTGCCCAGCAGCCGCTCGGTGGACAGCTGACTGAGATCCCAGGATGAGAGGTGGATTTTCTTCGTGGGCGTCGCACTCGGCTTCACGTTCGCGGCCTTTTTCCCATGGAGCTCCCGCCGTGGCTTGCGCGCCGTCACCAGTTTCTTCGAGGGGGGCTTAGTTTGGAGGATCTGCCCCCCCCCCCAAGTGCAGCGCAACGCCCTCACCTCGCCAAGCGACGCAAGGCCCGTTCGCCCAAAGCCAGCCCGACAGTGGACCCTCTGCCCAGAGGAGGGATCCTCACCGCGGAGCTATGCCAGGTCAGCGTCAGCTCAATCCTGCACACGAAGAGTGCCCTGAGGCCAACGTGGCGCCGCACACACCCCTGCCGTATGCGCCGATTGGCCCAAGTCGGCGGTGGGAGAGCACTGACGTGGCGCGTGTGACGCACCCGCGTCCCGCGAGTGATGGGGCGCGCCTTCCTGGAGTCCAACTGTGGCCGGAAGCATGCCGGTTCCTTTCTGAGGGGCGCTCAAGCTGCCAGATTACCGGGCGCCACGAGAACCTGGCTAAGCGCACGGCCCAAAGATGCGGTGCGGAGACGCAGTCGCAATCTTCCAGGTGGCGCCGCGCACCTTCGACATCTTGCTCGTGACCTTCTGTCTGTGGGTTGACGAGTCCTTGATGTAATCCACCGGCACGCACAGCAGCAGCTGCGACAGCTCGATGCCCACCTGGCAGCGCACAGCATCCCTCCCCCGATATCCCAGGGATCACCACCAGACAGTCGGTGCCCCGACCACCTCCTCCACATTACAGGTGCAACGGAAGGGGAAAAGAGCGACCCCTACCCCACCCCGTTCCCGTCGGGCGGCATCGGCTCTCTTGGGCAAGCACCCCGGTGCCCTTCGGCCGTGCTACGTTGCTACGTGCAAGGCCCTGCAAGGCGTCACTGATGGTCCATGCGAGGCGGAGGGGGCGGATGGCGCCAGGCCGGGGGGCTCCGCACCGCTTTGCACAAGAAGGCGCTGGAGCCGAGGTCCTCGATCCGCTCCTTGTACAGCACCTGCAAGAAGAACCTTCTGTAGTCGTGCAGGAAAGTCCAGCGCTCTTGTGCGCTGTCCAGTTCCAGCGCCTCCTGCTCCGCGGCCTGCTCGCTGCCTTCCTCGGCGGCGCCCCCCGAGCCACTGCCCGAGCCGCCCGGTTCGCCCTGGAAATCGTCGTCGCCGCCCTCGCAGGCGAGCCTGAACTCTGGCTCCACCAGCGCGATTTGCATGGCCGTGCGCGTGCCGATCTGAGCAGGAGGCAGCCCGGGGCCACGGTCAGCCCCCCAGGCAGCGCGCGCGCCTGGCTGCACAGAGAGCCGCCTCGCCCTTCGGGAACCCGCGCCGCCGTCGAGAGCACCGCGGGCGAGCCTTCTCGCGGCCCACCCGGCTGCAGGTAGCCGCGCGGTGAAAGGGCTGGAGGCGCCCAACACACGGGAGCTCGATTCCGCTGCGCCCTGATCCGGCCAGAGGTGCGTGCTGGTAAGACAGCCCACGATGCTCCGAGCCCCCTCAACGCGCGACAGAGCCTGCCCGCACACGCAGCGCGTCGGTCGAGGCCGCCAGTCGGCCAGCGCGCGCCACGAGGGCCCTGCCAGACGCCGGCGCGGCGTGGGGCTCGCAGCCAGTCGACCAGCGCGGTGCGGGGCTCGCAGCCAGACGCCGGCGCTCGGCCGGCGTTTCAAACTTTGCGCATGTTAGTTCAACGGGAGCCAGTCTACCCGGCAATATCCACTCGACCATCTTGCACCTCGCCAGCGCTCCTCCCCCATCCGCATCAGCAGAGCAGGCACGGAACAAAAGGTCCCTGGACGGTTCAGGCGCGGCGGGACGGATGGAGCGACGCTAAGCTAGACGCCTGGACCGAGGTGGCAGTAACACCCCAGAGGGCGGGCCGCGACCGAACTCCAGATCTATCGGCAAGGGGGCAAGCCTCCCGGTGGACGATGCCTCCAACACGGCAACGGCACGAGAGCCACTGAGCGAGCTCGGACCTAGCGCTGCCCTGGCCCGCACTCCCTGCAAGCCGGTGGGCGCAGCGCAGCACTCACCCCTGGCCCCATCTGCCGAGCAAGGGGGGGCGGCGCGCAAGGGCAGGGGCGAGGCTGCCTAGGCTTCAAGCCTACAGAGCTGGGCAGAGTGACCCGATCGAGGTTCAGATGAAGTGGGGTGGTGGAGGGTGCTCAAACCTCCACGTGAGTGTGCCTCGACCTCTGTGGCGGCTTGGGCTTGATGCTGCCCATAACGAATAGGCTATCGGAGGATGCGACCACGTATCTCGCCCTACTGCCACGCCCTGAACTTTTAGTAGTAGTCTTCTGCTCCTGCGTCCGGACCCGCCCCGCGCCACCAACCCGGCATTCACCACTGTGTCTAATGAGCTCGAGGGCCTGTTTGTATGAAATTAGGGGCGGCTGAGGCCCCTCACAGCCCTTCCCACTGCAGCGTGCAGCACTTGCTACTTGCGCTCGGGTTAGGCTAAAGCGCAGGCTGGCACAGCGCCCGCAAACGAGCTATTGGCGCGCCGGGATTGCGCAAGTGCGATTGAGGCGGGCGCGGGAGGATGCGGGCGGCCCCGGGGCAGCCTCGCGCCGGCGCTCCCCGCGGCAGAGCGCTGCCGCCGCCTCGCAGCGCCCGCGCAAAAGCTTGCTGCCGCGACCAGTTGGCATCGAGGCTATGCAGATCTGGCAGCCGGGAGCTCAGCGGACGGCGGACGCAGGCATTGAAGAGGACGTTCAGTGTGAGCTAGGGGCGGCCGCTTACCAGTTCCGGTTGAATGTACATCAGCATCTCTTGTGATTGGTTGAGACGGAACGCGCTCTGCTGCCGCAATTTGAAGGTCCAGGTGTCGGGGGCGGGCCCGATCTCAGCGGACGGCGGGGTGGCCGGGACGGGGGCCAGCATGCCGCATCTCCCAAGCGCCCCGGCGTCCATCAGCAGATCCGGTTGGTCCATCAGCGTGGTCAACTGGTCGGGCGCGTCCTTCTCCGCCCAGAGGTCCTGCAGGTTCCCCGAGCCCTCGGTCGCCTCTGCCACCCCCCCTGCAGTTGGCGCTGTTTCTTCGGGTGGGAGAAGCATGTTGATGATCATATCACCGTCCCATTCGTTATCCCCGGGCAGCGCCGTGTGTCGCGTATTGGGGAGCAGGTCGGGAAAGTCCCCCCCAGTGTTGACCAGCGATCCACTCGAGTGGACGAGTGGACGAGCTGCGGCGAAGTGCTCAGGGGCAGGGTGCACCCCACCGCGGAACTCATCCATGTGCCCTCCCAGCGATATGCTCGCCAGACTGATATTTTCGATCTCATCTGCGCGCGGGTGGTGTCCCCTCCGCCCTCCGCGCCGGCGACCATTCCCGAAGGATAACGGACCTTCCATTGGCTCCATCATATTCCCCCCGCCAGCATCAGGGAAGGGCGTGGAGGTGGCATGGACGTCTTCGTCGTATTCCTCTACTATGACCAGCGATGCACACGCATGGCTGCTCCCATCGGAACCATCTGACGTTCCTTGTTGCTCGCTCTGGCCGCCGTTCCCAAAGGACGAGCGCTCGTGCAGCAGCTCCGGCACCCTCGGACTGGCTGCAGGGGGGCGCGTCGAGGTGGGACGCACGCCATGGTGGCCATCATGGGGGTCACTTTGGCTTTTCCCGGGGGATGAGTGCCTCGACTGGTCGGGGGCACGGCGGTCGCTCATCCGAACCGGCAGCGTGCACCTGCTTTGGAACTTCAGGAGGCCTTCTTTGCGCAGCGCCAATTTGCGCACGATTGGCAGAGTAGAGCGCTTCGCATCCTCCTCCTGCAGCGCGGGCATGAGCCGGCAGCCGCCGCCGTAGAGCTCCTCCTCCTGCACACGCCCCCGCCCGCCCCGCGCCCCGCCGCGCTGCACGCCAGGGAGAGCACGGAGCGCCGGCAAAGGAGGAGCGCGGCCCTTGGCCAGGTTGGCGGGGCCGGCGGAGGCGCACGCCGCTGGTGACGCAGCGGAGGCATCGCGCAGGTGTCGGCCCTCCGCATCGGCCGCGCTGGAATGTGGCGGGCGATGGCGCGACCGGGCGGCACAAGCGTGGCATGCGCCGAGCCCTCGCATACAGCGGGAGGCATCGGAGGTGGCTCTGCTTTGCGGGCGGTGCAGGTCCCGACCAGGCGGGGTGGGAAGAGGAGGGCCGGGAGGGAGGGCGGAGGGTTGCACCGTGAGCGACCACGTCCACAGCCCTCCGACGGGCCTGAACCATAGCGCATCGGTGCCCTTGTGGCACATCAGCGCCCGGAACACGGCGAACTTAGCTGCGCACCCCCCTCCCCCGCACCCCCCCCGCTCCCCCAAGCACGGCAGTGCCACGCGTTGATCCGTCACCCACCGACGGCAGTGCAAGAGTTCATGCAGCTGGCGCAGGCCCCCCAGAGCGGGGCAGGCTGCGCAGCACAGGGCACGAGTGCGCGTCTCGCGGATTTGCATGCCTCTCCTTGGCGTGAAACGGCGGGCACAAGGGATTTGCCGCCGATTCACGGCTGCGTATGGTTAGACGTGGCGCCGTGAGGATGCGGCGTTTCGGGGCCGCCCGGGCTGCCGTATGCGCAGCTCGGTGCCGGCATAACGCCGCACCCGGCAATACTGGGGGTGCGCGCGGAGAGGCAGGGGGCAAGGTTGATGGGTGAGTGCAGCAGAAGCGCAGCAGCGGGGGGGAGTGGTGGGAAGGGCGAGGTGGAGGCGGCCACCTTTGGACTGCTGGTGATTGGAGACTATGGCCAGGACCACGGCGGCCACCATGATGCCCGCCACCACCCCCAGCAGTACCACAGAATCCGCCACGTCGCTCGCGGTCATGCTTTGCATGTCACTTGTGGATATGGTGGCTCCCTGTTGCCAGGTCGGCAGCCCTCCAGCCCGTCACCTGATGCCGCTGATGCGTGCCCGGAGGCCCGAGCTGCTAACGCCTTCAGAGGGAAATCAACGCCCTGCGAGCGCATCGACCTGGAGGATCTACGGATGGGTTCGGCGAGTCTTATTTTCTCGTTCTCCACGTGGCGTCTTCAGACGAAGACAGCAACGACAACTTGGCGACACAGTAGGCTCCCGCAGCGAGACCTTCTTCCGCAGAGCGCTGAGGAGGGGTCCCGCGCGGCGCGCGTGCATCCAGGGGGCTCCGTGCGGTGCACCAGGGCACTCCGTGCGGGCGCCAGGGAGGGGCGGGTGGCGGGCGGCAGGGCCCTCCGTGCCGGGCGCCAGGGAGGGGCGGGTGGCGGGCGGCAGGGTCGAGGGGACACACCGGGGATGGCGGGCGGCAGGGTCGAGGGGACACACCGGGGGGGGCGGCCTGATGGTCTCTGCCATCACCGCCTTGAAGTCGGTTAGGTGGGTGCACAGGCAGTGCACATGCGTCCCCCGCGCGCACCCGGCCCCGAGGAAGGCCTGGCTCTCCCACTGCCACCAGCAGCTGGCGTTGTTCTCCGGGTCCGCCGCCACGCACCCTTCCCCGACGTACTTGCGGTACCCGGCGTCCGCGCCCAGGTACTCCGGGAACACCGCCTCGAAGCTCTCCTCGCAGCCCTCCAGGAACCACCTGCGGCCGCGCCCTCCCTGTGTCACGCGACACTCCAAGAAGGTCTCCATCCGAGCCGCCGAGCAGCACCGCAGACGCCTACCCGGCCCCTGGCCTTGCCCGAGACGCAAGGACGGTCGCCGCACGAGCCTCCGAGCGCCGCTTCGAGCGCAGAGCGTGCGGGGCGCGCGGGCCGATGTGCACGGCCGCGCGGGGCAGCTGGCGGGCCCTGCACCTCGATCCGACGGGATCCACGGCCCACATGCGGCGCAGGTCGCCCGCCACCTCCGTGCCGTTGAGAGTGCGCCAGTACAGCTCCACGCCCACCGGCGCCGGCACCGGCATGCTGGCGCACCCCTCGCCACGGTACTGCTCCGAGGAAGGGTCCCAGAAGGCGCATTGCACCGACGTCGCCTGCGCGGCCTCGGCTGAGCTGGCAGAGGCAGAGCTGGCATTTGCGCCCTCCTCCCCCATCGGCAGGTCAAAAGTGATCGCCTCTTCCAGGCCCGACACTGCCACCTCACTGCCGTCCGCTCGTTGCAGGCTCACGGTGGTCACCGTCGCAGCCGCCTCGGCGCCCGCTGCCACCGCGAGGGCTCTTCGGAGGTGAGGGGCCGAGGAGCCATTCGCGGCCGTCAGATTGAGGTGAGGGTCAAGGGTGGACGTCAGCAGCTTGATGGTGATGCCCTCGCTCCCCGCACCCACCGCGGCGCCGAGGGATGATGGTAGGACCACGCTGGCTTGGCCTGACAGCAGAGGGGCGGCATATGCCGAGCTCTCGGGATCCGCCAGGTCCGCCCGCTGCACCCGCATCGTCAGCGTCTCCGCCGCCAGCTCCATAGGGTCCTCCCCCTGCGCCATGGCCGCGGCCAGCGTGTCCCCCATGGCGCCCATGGTGTCCAGCGCGCGCGCCGCGGGATTGGCCGCCTGCGGGCCCTCCCCCGCGTTGAGCACCCCAGCCCGCACCGCGCCGTCCAAGGTGTTGGTCACACCCGTGGCAGCCGTCGGGGTAATGGTGGCGCCGGCGCCAGGACTTCCCACCGCATTCACCATCTCCTGCATCAGCCCGAACGTCATGTGCTACGGCGCCCCCACACCCCCAAGCCTCCGCCCCCCGCCTCACGCTGCCGGACACGCGCAGCAATGTGGAAAGCTGTGTGCACACGTGGATCTGCAGATCTCCGCAACGGCAAGCACCAAATGCTGCCCGAAAGGTCCCAGCGTATGCGCCCATGATTCGCGGGATGCGCCAACCGTTGTTGGTGTGTTCCCCGACGTTACAATTTAGATACCGCGCAGGGCGCGGCGCTTGATACACTGCCAGCCGTAGTCAGCGAGAGACTGCTCTGCCCGGATCTCTGCAAGAGATGCAGCAAACTATGACCGCAGGATCCCCAGACTGTCCAAGTGCAAAAACACGGTGACCGTAGGATCCCCAGACTGTCCAAGTGCAGGAAAGCAGTGACCGTATGTTCCCCAGACTGTCCAAGCACAGCATACGATGACCGTAGGATCCCGAACTGCCCAAGCGCAGCAACGCGGTGACCGCAGGATCCCCCAAACTGTCCAAGTACAAAAACACCGTGACCGCAGGATCCCTAGACTGTCCAAGCGCAGCACACGGTGACCGCAGGATCCCCAGACTGTCCAAGTGCAGCAACGCAGTGACCGTAGGATCCCCAGACTGCCCAAGAGCAGCACACGGTGACCGTAGCATCCCCAGACTGTCCAAGTACAAAAACACGGTGACCGCAGGATCCCCAGACTGTCCAAGTGCAAAAACACCGTGACCGCAGGATGCCCAGACTGTCCAAGCGCAGCACACGGTGACCGCAGGATCCACGGACTGTCCAAGCGCGGCACACGGTGACCGTGGATCCCCAGACTGTCCAAGTGCAGCAACGCAGTGACCGTAGGATCCCCAGACTGTCCAAGTGCAGCACACGGTGACCGCAGGATCCCCAGACGGTCCAAGTGCAGCACACGGTGACCGCGGGATCCCCAGACTGTCCAAGTGCAGCACACGGTGACCGCAGGATCCACGGACTGTCCAAGTGCAGCAACGCAGTGACCGCAGGATCCCCAGACTGTCCAAGTGCAGCAATGCAGTGACCGCAGGATCCCCAGACTGTCCAAGTGCAGCACACGGTGACCGCAGGATCCCCAGACTGTCCAAGAGCAGCACACGGTGACCGCAGGATCCCCAGACTGTGCAAGTGCAGCACACGGTGACCGCAGAAACCCCAGACTGTCCAAGTGCAAAAACACGGTGACCGTAGGATCCCCAGACTGTGCAAGTGCAGCAACGCGGTGACCGCAGGATCCCCAGACGGTCCAAGAGCAGCACACGGTGACCGTAGCATCCCCAGAGTGTCCAAGTGCAGCAGCACTTAGTGACTGACTGTAGGATCCCAAGACTTTGCAAGTGCAGCATACGGTGACCGCAGGATCCCCAGACTGTCCAAGCGCAGCACACGGTGACCGCAGGATCCCCAGACTGTCCAAGTGCAGCAACGCAGTGACTGTAGGATCCCCAGAGTGTCCAAGAGCAGCGAACGGTGACCGTAGCATCCCCAGAGTGTCCAA
>LGRX02006752.1:0-20696 GCA_001247695.2 Cymbomonas tetramitiformis
TTGAAGGTAAGGGTCCCACCTAGCATATTTTCTATTGCAAGTAGTCATGAAAGTTGTGTAGAGGGCGCCAACGTTGAGGGCTGATAGGGTATGTTGGCAGATTGGAGCATGGCCACCCCAAACGAGATTGAGTCCCCAAGGCTCTATAGTTAGTCAAATCGAGCAAGCTCAACGGGATATTGAAGGTAAGGGTCCCACCTAGCACATTTTCTATTGCAAGTAGTCATGAAAGTTGTGTAGAGGTCGCCAACGTTGAGGGCTGATAGGGTATGTTGGCAGATTGGAGCATGGCCACCCCAAACGAGATTGAGTCCCCAAGGCTCTATAGTTCAAAGTCAAATCGAGAGCAAGCTCAACGGCATATTGAAGGTAAGGGTCCTACCAAGCATATTTTCTATTGCAAGTAGTCATGAAAGTTGTGTAGAGGTCGCCAACGTTGAGGGCTGATAGGGTATGTTGGCAGATTGGAGCATGGCCACCCCAAACGAGATTGAGTCCCCAAGGCTCTATAGTTAACAAATCGAGCAAGCTCAACGGCATATTGAAGGTAAGGGTCCTACCTAGCATATTTTCTATTGCAAGTAGTCATGAAAGTTGTGTAGAGGTCGCCAACGTTGAGGGCTGATAGGGTATGTTGGCAGATTGGAGCATGGCCACCCCAAACGAGATTGAGTCCCCAAGGCTCTAAAGTTTGTCAAATCGAGCAAGCTCAACGGCATATTGAAGGTATAGGTCCTACCTATCATATTTTCTATTGCAAGTAGTCATGAAAGTTGTGTAGAGGTCGCAAACGTTGAGGGCTGATAGGGTATGTTGGCAGATTGGAGCATTGCCACCCCAAACGAGATTGAGTCCCCAAGGCTCTAATGTTTGTCAAATCGAGCAAGCTCAACGGCATATTGAAGGTAAGGCTCTCCCCTAACTGCTTTAAGTCGTGAACTAGTCATGAAACTGATGCACACTTGCCCAATGTTGATGGCTCATGGGATATGTTTGCAGGGTGGAGCATCCCCTCGTGGAGTGAGAATGAGCACCCCGGGTTGAATTTTTGAGTGATTTCAGCAAACCAAACGGCAAATAAAAGGTGTGGGCTTCCCCAATATCGCCTCGATATGAGTGTGTGTGTGTGGGGGCTTATGGCGCTCACGCAACGGCTTGTTTGGCTTCGAAGGGTAGGGTTTGACGCGAAAGCAAAAGGCGTGCACTCAGCCTCTTTTTGGGTTTGGGTATTGTGCACAAAGATTTGGGACATGAGTTAGGTGACGTTGCGAGAACAGGTGTTCCGCTCGGGTAAAACGAACTGGCTAAGCTCCCATAATCAGTCCGGCCGAGTGCTTTTATCATGCATCTCGGAAACCCGGATAATACGAAGTGATGACTGACAGTACAGTACTACTGTACTGTCATCCTAGCTACTAGCGGAGTCACGGTTCCGATCAGAGACGGGTCAGGCTAGGGGCTATCAGAGCCCATAATAATAACCCTGAACCTAAAGTCCAGCACACCACCCGGAGCTGTGACTGCAGCCAATAGAGCTAGGCAAGCGGAGCTAACTAAACAGATAACAAACAGCACTTTACTGGAAACAGATATACTTCAAGCTGGGTGCCCGGGGACTTGTCCCGGCACAACCCACCACTGCGGCTAAGGCTAATCACACCACCAGGATTTGAAATAAGCAGACTCTAGCCACTGCAAAGCTGGTCGGCAGAGCCGAGTTCAGCAGACGGATTCCAAGGCAGGAAAACATCCGAAGTAAGTTGAGATGAAACATCATAAGTGTTGACACCACCAGACCCAAGTGGGTCAGGCGGATCCCAGAGTGGAGTGGCAAGATCATCAGATTGCAGAGCCGCTGAGGTCGATTGAGAAAAGAATTGCGCCACATCCCGCGGCGGCAATGACGAACCAGTAGTAATCACAGGCGGGTAAAGGGAATCCAGTAATGCACCACCGGGATGAACCGCACCGTAGCCGTAGGTGGCTCCGGGCGCAACCAGGCCCCTGACACCACCGCCGACCACGAGTGTCGGCATCGCCGTAGCACTGAATAGAAACGTAGCCACCATGAAAAGAGTGAGTGCAAATTCTCCGATGCCAAATGGCCTGGAGCCTCTGGGGACTCCGAACCGCCGAAATGCCGCAGCCGCCGGCGGTGCACCCCCCTCAATCTCAGTCGGGCAGACACCAGGAGGGCAGTCCGAGCCCTCTCCATCATCATCGGAGTCACACACCTCAACAGGCTCAGGGTCAATGTCAAACCAGTCAGGGTGGACAGTGTTGAATGTTTTGAAAGAGTTGTCAGCAGGAGCCATCGGGCCGAGAGCCAGAGAGGCAGACGGCGGCACGAAGGCAGCACGGCTGACCTCATGCAAGTCAATCGGCTTACCATGCACGGGTGCAGAGGCCTTCGGCAGCAGCCGCTTGCTGGCGGTCGGCTCAGCGACACCACCAGCAAGCGGACCTCTGACCTCAGCAAATGCAACACGGCCAATGGAAAGGTGCTCATCAGGTGCGGACTCAGCAGAGGCAGCAACATCCTTGAACTGCTGCAGAGCCGTAGGCTCTGGAGCAAAGGAATGCGCAGACAGCTCACAGATTTCAGGTTGCCCCACGAGAGCACACAAGTGCTCCATGGACCCCTCATCCCCAGCGTCATAGTACCGCTGAAAACGAAGGGCAAGCACGTCGGAGTCATAAGACTCGACGGCTTGGCGGTAGGATGCCGAGATGGACAGTGGGTGAGTGTCCTTGTGAGGACACTCACTCAGCCAATGCTTTGACCCAACGGCGCGGCACTTCTCGTGCCTGCACGTTGGGACAAAGGTGCCAGACCGCTTGTCAAAAGCCACCTCCGAAGAGGCGGAGTGAGCAAGCGGTTGCACTCCAGGTCGGTCCCTACGGTCCTGGAAAACGTTAGTATGCTGCTAACGACATGCTAAACGCGTGCCATGGACGACATGCTATGACATGCTAACGCCAGATAGGTGTTAGCATGCGTGCTAACGGCATGCTAAAGCCCCATAGGCCTGTTAGCATGTCCATGCTAAAGGCATGCTAACGCCACTGCGCCTTAAGCATGTGTTCGCGCCAACTGGAGGGGTAGTGAGTGGTGAGGCATGTGGGGGTGCGTAGATCACCAGGAACATGTTATATGGTGATTAGAAGGGCAGGGGAAGGATATGCCACGGAGTATGATGCGATTCGGGTCAGGTGGTAAGCGAGCGGAATTCCTCGGAAAGGTAGGAACGTTAGTATGTCGCTAGCATGTCCTTAGGACGCCGATAGCACGTCAGCGTTAGCATGTCATTATCACACATCAAACATGCTAAAGGCATGCTAACGCCACTGCGCCTTAAGCATGTGTTCGCGCCAACTGGAGGGGTAGTGAGTGGTGAGGCATGTGGGGGTGCGTAGATCACCAGGAACATGTCATATGATGATTAGAAGGGCAGGGGAAGGATATGCCACGGAGTATGATGCGATTCGGGTCAGGTGGTAAGCGAGCGGAATTCCTCGGAAAGGTAGGAACGTTAGTATGTCGCTAGCATGTCCTTAGGACGCCGATAGCACGTCAGCGTTAGCATGTCATTATCACACATCAAACATGCTAAATGCATGCTAACGCTACTGCGCCTTAAGCATGTGTTCGCGCCAACTGGAGGGGTAGTGAGTGGTGAGGCATGTGGGGGTGCGTAGATCACCAGGAACATGTCATATGGTGATTAGAAGGGCAGGGGAAGGATATGCCACGGAGTATGATGCGATTGCATCTCGAGTGACGGGCACCTGCCAAGTTCGAAAGCGGCGGGTTAAAATACTTTCAACAGGTCGTATAACAACAAGCGAGCCCTTAAATAGGCCTTCAATATTCCCGAGCACTATATACGGCATCCTACACACCATGTAGTACGACTTTTTGAAACATGCATGCCGTGGTTGCCTGTCCGCGACCCGTACATCTCGAAAGGAATGCTAAAACTATAGGGTAAAGCACTCACCTTGGATCATATACACACGCCACCGTGGTTTCCGTCCATTGGCTGACTCGAAGCTCCTTCGTGGGCTTCTCGAAAAGGTGACCCAACCGGAAACCCTCCGGACGACCAACAGTCTCGCAGGCAACAAGTGCCGTTGCCGGCCTACTTGGGCGGGAGGTGGTACCATTCACCAAACTTGGATGTGGTGTCGAGGGTACTGGGTGAGGAGCTGGGTTACGCATGGCCTGGCGGGATAGTCGTGGCACATTGCTTTTGTCCACTGGCTGGTCGTTGTTGTTGTTGTTGGAGGGAAAGGCCACGGTGGCCCGGGGCCGTACGAGGTGTTCTTGCGGGCGCAAGCACGACCTCGTCCTCGGATGCATTGGGGGGAACTTGGCGAGCCGATTCTTCACGTAGCGCGGAGAAATGCTCTCCTTTTCGGGGCATTGCAACCCCATTACCCCGCGACCCCCCATCCCCCCTCCCACTACCTTCATAGTAATTGGAGTATAGGAGGTCCGAAAGACCTTCGTTAGGTAGCACATCACTAGGATGAGCATATCAGGCTAACGACATGCTACGGAATAGATTCTTTTGAGGAATCTTCTTCAGATGTGTCATAATTTCCGAGTTTAGCATGCTTGTAGCATGCTAAACTGTCTCGTAGCACGCCGGTAACACGCCCGTTACACGCCTGTAGCACGCCCGTAGCACAGCAGTAGCATGGCCGTAGCATGGCCGTAGCACGGCCGTAATATGTCCTTAGAACGTGTGCTAACTGGAACATCGCATGCTAAGGACATACTAAAGAAGCGAATCTTTTAGGGAATATTCCTCCGGCGTGTTAGGACGTCCATGTTTAGCATGCCTTTAGCATGGTTTTCAGTCCGTAGGACGCCCGTAGCACGGCAGTAGCACGCCCGTAGCATGCCAGTAATATGTCCTTAGCACATGTCCTAACTGGAACGCCCATAGTTAAGGCCCATATATGCACGTGTTACCGCCGTGCTAACGGCGTGCTAAGCTCAGACGTGCTAACACATAATAGGAATATTCCTGGAAAGATTCTTATGTTAGCATGCCGTTAGCACGCCGTTAGAGGTCATAGTAATTATACACATTTATATATACATATGACCTCTAACGACGTGCTAACGGCATGCTATCAGGAGAATCTTTTGAGGAATATTCCTCAGGCCTGTTAGCACGTCTGAGCTTAGCACGCCGTTAGCACGGCGGTAGAACGTCGGTAGCACGTGTATATATGGGCCTTAACTATGGGCGTTCCAGTTAGGACATGTGCTAAGGACATATTACTGGCATGCTACGGGCGTGCTACTGCCGTGCTACGGGCGCCCTACGGACTGAAAACCATGCTAAAGGCATGCTAAATACGGACGTGCTAACAGGCCTGAGGAATATTCCCTAAAATATTCGCTTCTTTAGTATGTCTTTTGCATGCGGTTAGCATGTCGTTAACACATGATGTGATAACGACATGCTGACGACATGCTAACATAATGTGGGGGGAGAATGTTTTCACAAATTTCCCTATCACGCTAAAGCCAAACCAACATAAATTGAAAATTTTCAGGGGGCATCGATCCAGTGACCTCACGCTCAAAAGCACACATTATGTCCACTCGACCACGTGACCTTAACGATGGGCATTCTAAGACGATGGCGATACTGTATCGATCGATGAGGATTGACGATGACGCGAGTGAAGGGCTTGGCGAAAATTAAAAAAAAATTGAGCGTGACGTCGTGACATCGGTGTAGGTGATGCAGAATTGAAGATTACGATACGATCAGCGATGGTCAAAATCGCACAGTAGAAAGACATCGGAATTCAAAATTCCGAACACGCAAACGGCTATGTGCTATAGACGATATCGGCAAGTGTGTCACACGCAAACGGCTAGTGCTAAGTCCATGCTACTGTCGCGCTATGCGCACCTTAACGCCGCCAAGGACTCCTCCCTAAGTTCGTACAGTTCCGTACAGTTCGTTCTTCCAGCGCAGCCCTTTAGGTACAACACCTAACACCACCACCTACACCTTTACCAACACCACACCAACACCTTTAGGTACAAAGAAAAAATGAGTCACCCAACCAAAGATGAGCGCGAGGCATACGAAGACCTATGCGAAAGCATGGGGGAGGAGCAATCCCTTGCGGGGTTGCTCCAATATGTAACTACATGGCATAGGGCGAAAGACTCCGCACCCGATTGCGCGGCCGCCCCCGCCAAAGCCGCAAAACCTGCGGGGAACTTCAAACGATTGGCCTCCACCAAAAAGGAAGGGGAGAGAAGGAGCGGTCACGCGCGTCCGTGGGATTGTCCAACCCCACGAGCGGGCGGTGCGGACCGCAATTAGGAAAGTGATCGGTATAGACCCGCCCATTGAGGAACGCACCTCGCTTGTAGTCACGTTTTTTTCTTCTTGTGGGTTATTCGTTAATTAACTTGTTGTTCTTCCTTTGCGCGCGCAGTGGCCACGAAGGAGTGGAATCCGGTGGTCCTAGTGGGGGGCCAACCCGACCTCTACCCAAAGTTGGTCCCCACTATCGCGAAGGAGGCGGGTTTCGACCCCGCCTCCGACCCAACAATCGTGCCATACATTCAAGGCAAAGTCCGCGCGGACATTAATAACTTCCGCACCGCGTGGAAATATGGGCGATGGTTGAAGGACGGGAAGGAATGGGTACACAAGCCGTGTCCCAACCACCCGTATTCCAAGGTCGACGGGGCGGAAGGGCTAAAAATATCGGAGCCCACGGAGAAGGCGAAAATGGCCGCCTTCAAAGCAGCAGGGATCGAGACCCTGTCTCTTCCCACGGATTGGGAGGAAGGCAAGGGTACGCTGCTGGAAGCACGTAAGTTTCTTGCCTCTTGCAACGCTTAGGACTGTCTTAGCACCACGTTATCACTCCTTTATCATACTGCGTCTGTCATAACATAGTTCACCTTTCGTGTTGCACGTCCGCGTTAGCACGTGCATAGTATAGCATATCACGTTCATAGCATATTAGCGACGTAATATCTACCTGAACATGTCAATACTTTTTTGCAGGCGATTATCTTTTAGACCATTGGGTCAAGCAACTCAGCCATACTGTGGCTGAGGAGGAGGAGGAGGAGAAGGAGGAGGCCACCAAGGAGGTGGTGGGCGGGGAGCAAGCGGTTGTAGCCTCTCCCTCCAAAAGATCAAGGCATGGAAAAAAAGTGAAGGGGGGGAGCCTTCCGAAAGTGACGAAGAGGATCACGCCGACCTCGTGAAGAGGTACCCGGTTGGAACACACGTATGGGTGTTCTGCCGGAAAACCGATGACGACGAGGAGGTGGATCCCCCCCTTGGTGAGGATTGCTACTTCACCTCGAGTGGGTCCCTCAAGGCGGAGGTCCCGCTCCTCGCGGGAGAGGTCACCGCATGTGACCTCTCCGCGACGGTCGGGCACTGGGAGGACCCCAAGGCCCTCAAGCTCCCCCCCCTCTTCCTTGCCATAGAGGTATGCAAACTCTTCCCTTGCTCGCTGTAAGTTTTTATTAGTTAGTACGTCTTTAACACGTCTTTAGTATGCTCATAGCATATTATTACAGCGATACGGTTTCCCTTGTTATTTCTTGCTTGCCAATTAACTTGAATAGTGTTTTTCCTCAGGTGAAAAAAGTGAACCACCGGACCGGAACCGTCGGCGTTGACGAGTTCGGTGGGAAAGCCATTGCTGCTTTGAACACAATCATAAAAAAAACCGAGGTCTTTTTCGAGACGAAGGATTCCAAGGAGGCCAAGGCATTTGAAAAGTTCTTTTACGCCGCATTCCGCGGGAAAAAGGACGCCGTCCTGGAGAAGCAGTCGGTGGCGCTAGTAGTTGACGCCTCCTACATCCGCAAAGGGGCGGTTGAAAAAGCCTTTCATGGCTCAAAGTAGGATCACTTGAATCCGTGAACATTGGCCAAGGTCTGTATCGACCATGGTCTGTATAAATAACTTTTTTATTCAGTTTGTATTGCTAATAGTCTTCACTTGCTTTCCTGTGTACAAACCTGCTTAGTTGAGCATGCTGGTCACAACTTTGTTCCCCGCGTATACGCGTGTGCTAGCATACACACCGGTGCTAGCATGCCATTAGTATGTCGTTAGCATGTCAATAGCATATCGATAGTATGCGTTTAGTACGTAATCATTAGCACGAGCATAGCAAGCTAAAGGGATACTAATGCTATTATATGCACATGCTAACATCAGTTATCATATCGGCATTAGTATGTATGTAGTACGTCCATAGCATGTCGTTAGTATCGTATCGTTAACATGTGAATAGCATGTTGATAGTATGCGTTTAGTATGTACTTGTTAGTACGATCATAGCATGCTAAAGGCATGCTAATGACACTATATGAACATGCTAACATAAGTTATCATATCAGTGTTAGTATCCGCGTAGCACGTCCATAGCATGCTTTTAGTATGCGTTTATGATGGTTGCGTTAGCATGGACATATTATTCTAAAAACATACTAATGCAATGCTATGGACATCATATTGGCATACTAAACCACTTGGCTTGCCATTGTTAGCATGTCCGTAGTATGCCGTTAATATGCCGTTATGATGCCGTTAGTATGTCGTACTAAGAACGTGCTAACGCCATGCTAACGTTGCGTTAGTGTGTCGTTAGCACATATCGGTAGTATGTCGTTAGCATGTCGTTAGCATATAAATTCCAGTTAGGACATGTGCTAACAGCATGCTAATAACGACATACTATCGACTGTTAATATGTCGTTAGCATGCATAGTTATAATTCGTTAACATGTGGTTAGCACGCGTTTAGCATGTCGTTATCAGCATACTAACGTTTTCCAGGACCGTAGGGGGTGGAAGTTGCGCGGAGTGTGTTTCCCAGGGGGCTTGGAGCCACCCTTCTTAAGGGAATCGACATCCCGCTGCAACTTGACCAACTGAGCACTGAGCCGATCAATGGCCGAAGCCAGGCCAGTGTCAGTGGTGCAAGATGCAACAGACATGGGCCGCCCCGCAGTGCGCTTGCCCGAGAGCCGCCCGCAGCGGTACTGCTCGCGCACGCGCGCCTGCAAGTTGAGCAGACTCACAGCCGCACGCTGGTCAGCTCGAGCAAACGAGTCAACCAGCGTGGCGTAAGCCGGTCCAGACAGGGCAGAGAGGAATTGCCTTTTAACAGCGTCTTCGGGCAGCGTCGTCAGACGCTGTGCATCCCGAAGACAACTGTTGAAAAGGCGAATCCCCGCATCAGGGTCACCCTCGTCAGAAATCTTCACGTCAAGCAGTTCAGTCAGAGCGTCGAACGGAGTCGACACGTCAGCAAGCATACGCACCACCTCCAGGGTGGCGCGTTTGCCATCAGCAGGAACATCCGCACCAGAAGCCTCTACCCAATTACGGGCAGGAGACCCTGGCGCAGTCAGCAGCAGCAGCACAGAGTACAGCAGTTCATTTGCAGCAGGCAGAATAGGGGTGTCAGCAGCAGTCAGTGCAAACAGGGGTGCGAATGCCGGCGACTGCAGTGTGAAGAGCTGTTGGAGTTCGGACACCAATTGAGAAAAAATGTCCGAAGCCGATGTTTCGTCCCCACGGAATTTCGCTGCCTTGTCGCCTAACACCTTTGTTGCCGCGGTTTTTGAACTCTGAACGTCGAATGAATCTCTGCGCAGCCGATGGACAAGTGTGGCAGCCGCAGTCGAGGCCTCCGACGCAGCCGAATCCAAGTGCGGAGTCGTGGGCGTGGCTGCATGCAACGCTCCAACATCATCGAAAATCGTTGCTAGTTTGCGCGCCCTAGCGCGCGTACGTGGTCTTTGCGGTGTTTCCATGATAAAAATGACGGTGAGATGGGTAGCGTGGGCTAGCGTGGCGGCAGCAGAAAGATCAGAAAATGCAGCGGCCAATCCCTGCAGAAGCCTCAGCAACAAGAACAACATCAAACAGGTCATGAGCCGATTGGCTAAAAGTGGTTGCGAGCCACAATACGCGGAATGTCCTCTCCACCGGCTAGGTGAAACGTAAGAAGAAGCCATAGCGAGCGACGATACTGCTGCCGATAAATGTTCCGTAAAAACTGATCTCCACTTCAAAAGAAGGCCATACCGCGAAAAGACGAACTACTGCCTAAGGGGGCGCCCACCCCATCTCTGTGTCAAAACTTAGCCAAGCATGGCAACAGCTAGGCGCTGTGCCATCAGAATTACTAGGGAAGTGGTGACGCGCATAACCTGCGAGAACAGGTGTTCCGCTCGGGTAAAACTGGCTAAGCTCCATAATCAGTCCGGCCGAGTGCTTTTATCATGCATCTCGGAAACCCGGATAATACGAAGTGATGACTGACAGTACAGTACTACTGTACTGTCATCCTAGCTACTAGCGGAGTCACGGTTCCGATCAGAGACGGGTCAGGCTAGGGGCTATCAGAGCCCATAATAATAACCCTGAACCTAAAGTCCAGCAGACGTTTTCCATCCTGTGGTACAGGCTGTGGTGAACATGCGGGTATAAGGATGGGTGTATGGGGCTTAGTGAGCTCCCGGGGGGGGTCCATTTAGGCTAGGGGTGTAGGGTTAGGTGCATTTGCATGTAGCGTGTCATCAGCTGTCATACAGTTTAGGGTATGGTGACCGAGGCAGGGCAATTGGCACATAATGCATGGCACCGGCTTAAAGTGCAGGCTGTGGTGAACATGTGGGTATAAGGATGGGTGTAGGGGGCTTAGTGAGCTCCCGAGGGGGTCCATTTAGGCTAGGGGTGTAGGGTTAGGTGCATTTGCATGTAGCGTGTCATCAGCTGTCATACAGTTTAGGGTATGGTGACCGAGGCAGGGAAATTGGCACATGATGCATGGCACCGGCTTAAAGTGCAGGCTGTGGTGAACATGTGGGTGTAAGGATGGGTGTAGGGGGCTTAGTGAGCTCCCGGGGGGGTCCATTTAGGCTAGGGGTGTAGGGTTAGGTGCATTTGCATGTAGCGTGGCATCAGCTGTCATATGGTTTAGGGTATGGTGACCGAGGCAGGGAAATTGGCACATGATGCATGGCACCGGCTTAAAGTGCAGGCTGTGGTGAACATGTGGGTATAAGGATGGGTGTAGGGGGCTTAGTGAGCTCCCGGGGGGGTCCATTTAGGCTAGGGGTGTAGGGTTAGGTGGATTTGCATGTAGCGTGTCATCAGCTGTCATACAGTTTAGGGTATGGTGACCGAGGCCGGGAAATTGGCACAATATGCATGGCACCGGCTTAAGGTTCAGGCTGTGGTGACCATGTGGGTGCAAGGATAGGTGTAGGGGGCTTAGTGAGCTCCCGGGGGGGTCCGTTTAGGCTAGGGGTGTAGGGTTATGTTAGGGTTTGAAATCGGTGCGGGGATTTCACTGTACGAGCCGGGTCAAATCATATATATCGTCATGGGGCGAAAGTGCTCCACGACGGGATTTGAACCCGTGACGTTCGATTCTCTAGTGCGACGCTCTAATTAACTGAGCTACGCGGAGGATGATGATCCTCTCGCGCATTTCAGTGGTACTCGTACAGATCGGATTGTTACAGATCGATGATCGACTATGCGTGTGACATCGACGACGACGTACCAACATCGCGACTGCGGGCGTCTGTCATCTTTCGATCCGTGACATATCTCCCCTCTTTAAAGTGTCGTGACCTCACGACATTCGTGTCGAGTTACTTCTCAGAGGTCCGACCTCAGATGTGATGACGTGGCAGCCTGCGATGAAGCTGGGTAGCAGTTCTTGGGATGCAGCCCATCGCACCGAAGGTGCATCGCAGTTCTTGGGATGCAGCCCGAATCCACGTCATCAGCGCGGGTCACATCATGCCCATGCATACGCGATCGTAGCGCAGGTCACATCGCCGTGCCCGAGCATACGCGATCTTAGCGTAGGTCACATCGTGTGCCTTATGCCGTTACATCTGAGGCGGTTTCCGAACCGTCGCTTCGATACCAATGTTAGGGTTTGAAATCGGTGCGGGGATTTCACGGTACGAGCCGGGTCAAATCATATATATCGTCATGGGGCGAAAGTGCTCCACGACGGGATTTGAACCCGTGACGTTCGCTTCTCTAGTGCGACGCTCTAACCAACTGAGCTACGCGGAGGATGATGATCCTCTCGCGCATTTCAGTGGTACTCGTACAGATCGGATTGTTACAGATCGATGATCGACTATGCGTGTGACATCGACGACGACGTACCAACATCGCGACTGCGGGCGTCTGTCATCGTTCGATCCGTGACAGGTTAGGCGGATTTGCATGTAGCGTGTCATCAGCTGTCATACTGTTTAGGGTATGGTGACCGAGGTCGGGAAATTGGCACATAATGCACGGCACCGGCTTAAAGTTCAGGCTGTGGTGAACATGTGGGTATAAGGATGGGTGTAGGGGGCTTAGTGTGCTAGGAGGCAAGCACAAGAGCAAGAAAAACGGCTAAGTATAAAACGCAGAAGTACTCAGTACGGAGTACAGTAGGACCGATCAGAATGATGTTGATGTGAGGTGCCTAGACTGTTGTACGGAGTACTCAGTACAGTTGAGTTATGGAAAGAGTTCCTGAATGTATAAGAACTCTAAGAGTAACCCGTTTCGGGGGATGAACTGAACTGAAAAGTAAGACATAAAAGTAAAGAGCCGTAACTGCTGTATATTGTGTATTGAAAGCATGCACTGATAGCAAAAGCATAACTATATAGATTTACGAAACCGAAGTCTTGTAGTTGACCAATCGTAAGCATACCTCGTGCGGTCGTTTAATAAGTGTAGAATAGTATAAGTCCGAAACCGTAAAGAAGAAAAGAAGTCAAGGTGTAGACTCCTACAAAATGGTAATTAGTTCGTGTTTTCACGTTGCTTCCTTGTCTTTCTTGCGCAAATTCTGATCAACCCGCCCCGCCTTGTGCGATTAGTTAGAAAGTACTTGCACTACGAAATCGAGAATGCCTGTGCTCTCGCTCTTGTTGCGCGGTGGTGTGTGGGATTGATGGTTCCAGGTTGCTTGGAGCCGCGTCGGTGTGGAGAGATCTAGCTCGACGACAATCTTTTAAGGTGCGAGCGTTGCCTTAGTCCTGGCACGCATACACGCATAGCACGCATATCCGTGCTTTTGGACTCGCAGGTGCGGGATTTTGGAATCTTCTCCGTTTTTCGGCAAATCCGACCCTTCGCGGCGGAAGCGCTGCGCAAATTTTTCAATTTTGCGTAAGCCTTTGCTGAAATTCGGGGTTGGTTCGGGATTTCCCCCACCTTTAATTTGGCCTTCTAGTCCCCCCTATTCGGGAATCTCCGCGCTTCGGCCGGTGTGCTTACTTGTGCTCGCGCGCAAGTGGCGTATTCCTGGGGTCGGGTGCTGGTTGCCACACCAACCGCTTTTCGGTTGAATTGGATCTCACGCATAGCACGCATACTATGCCCATGTATTCAGATGAAGAGGAATGCCTCGGTCGGTCGGGCCGGCGTGGGGGGGGTCGGGCCGGCGCCGCCCCCGGCTCAGCCGTGGGGTCCGGTCGGTCGGGGTCTCGCGCTGCGGGCCTGTCGGTTGGCCCAGGCTCTGGGGAGTTCTGGGGCGCAGCTGGCGGGTCAGACAGCCGGGATTGGCGCTCCCGTGAGAGGAGGGGGGGAGTGCGGCGCGCGCTTGCGCGCCAATACGGCGGTGAGGCCCTCGAGGTTACACCGGCGCGCACGCCCCTGAGAGCCCCTCCAGGGTTGTCTGGTGGGCCCCCCAGGGCCTCGCCACCAAAAGCCCCTTCACCAGCGAGGGTCAGTGGAGCTGAGCCAGTGTCCGAGCTCGCATTGAGCTCGGCGCCACGGCAGCCGGCGCGCCGGAAGCGTGCGTCGCCCGAGGCTCCGGCACCGCCGGCGGCAGGCGCCGGCTCCGGGTCGGACTCGGACCGCTCTGCTAAGGGGTTGAACCCCTCAGCAGCTCCCTTCTCCCCACTCCCTGCGTCCAGCAAGAGTGCGAGCAGTAGGGTCGTCCGTCAGGGACCGACGTCGGGACCGGCAGCGTCCTCCCTCTCTTCCCTCGTGGGGAGCGAGCAAGGGAATCTCATCAGTGCCCCAGGGCGCTTTGAGGTTTACCGAGCCAGTGACTGGAGTCCCCCGGCAGAAGGGGAGTCTGATGATGTCCGGCGCCCAGAGCAGCTAGACGTCGTCCAGTCACGGGGGCGCGAGTCTCGCATCCAGCCCAATCCGGCTTGGCGAGAAGAGCGACGTCAATCCATGCTCGCATTGGCCCTCCGTCAATGGAGCACCTGGGCGCTGGATTCAGCGCAACGACGTGCGAGAGTCTCCCCGCCATCTCGTCAGCGCGCAACAGCGCGGCTTGCGTGGGTCGCATGGAGGGCCAGGACGGACCAGTCAGCGCATCAACGCGAGCTCCGGCGCCTGGCATTCCAAGCGTGGAATGACGTCACCCAACAGGTCGCCCAACTTCAGGGCCTGTTTGACAAAGGCAGTCGGCGCCGGGTCGAGTCCACTTCGAGCAGGAACAGTCAGGACCTGCAAGAGCTGAAGGAAGCCTGGCAGAAGGAGTCGCAAGCTCGGGAGGCAGCTGCCGAGGCTCGCCTGGAACAGCTGTCTCGGCAACTCCAAGAGAGTCAAAGAGCTGCCGAGGAGCGCAGGATCTCCGATCAGCGCGCTGCCGAGGAACGCAGGGTCTCCGAGCGACGCGCTGTCGAAGAGCGCTGGGCTGCATACCGGCTGGCCGCAGAAGCCCGGGAGACTGCCCGGCAGTTGGCTGTCGACGAGAGCGTCGCTCAGCAGGTAGCCGCCGAGGAGCGGCGGGCGGCAGCCGAGGCCCAGCTGGAGGAGAGGCTGCAGGCGGTCATAGAGTCACAAGTCCAAAGGCTCGCCCTGGTTCAGGCCTCGCCCCCAGGGCCCGTGGAGTCAGACGCTCGGGGGCCCTCAGCGGCAGCGTCGAGTCCGGTTCAGGAGACGCCCATCTCCCGAGAGGGACATGAGCTGGTAGAGCCGACTTCCGTCGTCACCTGTGACGTCGAGAACCGGGACGTTCAAAGCCCTCCGGAGGAGTCGCGCGCGGACGTGACAGCGTCTCCACCGCACTCATGGGACTTTATTTCCCTTCCTATACAGGTCTGCGACGCCCTCCGGAAGCACGTGGTCGGGTATGCCACCTCGGGGATCGATGCCCAGCGCCTGTTTTACGACGCTGCTCGTAGGTATCGCACCCTTGGTCAGGTCGCCGGGTGCTTACACCCTTCCAACCAGATCAGGCAGTGCCTGAAGACAAAGTTCTCGGACGAGGACAGGGTCCTCGGGGCCCAGGTGATTCACAGTCTCACGACGGCCTTGGCGTCCGTCGCAGAGAGCTGCGCTCGCCGTGGGTGCGGGCACGAGGAGAGCCCGGTGCGTATGTGGGCGTGTCAGGCGAGCGCTAAGAGAAGTGTGGTGGCGTTCATGAAAAAGGTGTACCTGCCGGTGTGTGGGTTTTGCGCCGCGGACGTGTGGCCCGGTGCTTTCGACCACTTTCCGGCTGTGATGCCACCTCCGATTCCTAAGGCGGCAGACACACCGGGAGACGGGGGGGGATGGTCCCTCAACTGGAGCACTCGGAGCCAAACGAGCTTTCGGAGATGCCCGGTGCCGGCAGTCATGGTGGTCCTGGTGGCTCGGGGAGCGGTGACCCTGGAGGGCCGGGAGGCCCGGGGAGTCCGGACGAGGACCCTGGCGGCGATGGCGAAGACGGGGATGGCGACAGCCAGTTCACCTTCTCGTCTTCCTCTCGTTACAGGGAGCCCCGGAGCCATTACAGTCGTAAGGACGAGCAGCACGCTCTCAAGGAGGCCACCAGAGCCATGGAGAAGGCAGTGGATAAATACCACACAGAGGTGGAGGGGTCGTCCCACGTCTTTGGTCGGCTCCTCCGATTTGTTCGGCAAGTCAGGGAGGTTCGGGAACTGGAGCCGGTGCGCTACGCCATGGAGATGGCGCGTCTGGGACCACTAGAGAGCGGAGGTGAGGAGAAGGTGTTGTCGGACCACTCCCTGCTGTCAGAAGTGGCCAGACACTGCTTCGGCAAACTCAGCTCCGAGTACCGCGAGCTTTCCTCGGTGTTGACGGAGGCTCGGGAAGGTAAGAACCTCACCTTGGACGTCATAGTGGTTCCCTTGGCGCAACTGGTGATGCCCGACAAGGGGGAAATGGCGTCGATCGGTCCGTTCCTGCGTCGTGTGCGTCAAAGTCAGGACAGACAGACTCGCACGGTCCGCGAGTTCTGGGACGGGGTGCACCTTGCTCACGACATCGTGAGCATGCTGGCTGCCCACGAGCTCACCTCTCCGGTGCCGGAAGAGGAGCTGCTGGAGATATTCCTTACGGGATTGATACCGGAGATAAGGAGGAAGGTCTTCCTTATAGCCGAAAGGAAAGGCGCTTCGGTTCTGACTCTGAGCCGGACGGCCAGTAAAGGCCGCCACGAACTCCTGACTTGGGCCATAGAGGCTGAGCGGGAGTTGCGGCAGAGCCAGGATAAGACGAGCCGCTCGGTCCAGCTGCTGGCCCACGTAGATGTCACGGAGGAGCTGCTGGCCATGGCGACATCCGCTGGCGCTCCGACACCCACAGGGCAACGACTCGGCTCCCCAGAGTACGAGGGCTGCCGTCTGTGCAAAAGCATGGACCATTATGCCCGCGACTGTCCGCAGGCGAGCCAGCGCCCGAAGGAGTGGGCCAAGTGCCTCCTGGAGGACACCCTGGCGTTAATAGGGGACGAGTCGGTGGAGGAAGCTTTGGCTGCCATCGGTTTGGATTTTGTCCAGGAGGACGCTCCCCAGCCCGGGGCGTCCTCCCCGCAGTAAAGGGCGCGGGCCCCGTCACTGCGGGGTCAGGGGGACAAAAGGGCCCTGCGCCGGCGTCCACAGCGATGCAGGTGCTGCATGATAGGTGGAGAAGGTGTGGGAGACACCTTAGTGGCAGCGCCAGGCGCCACCTCAAGAGCCAGAGTCGAGTCGAGAGGTATGAGCAGGAAGGTTTAGACATGCTAGCCGCCACCCGCACGGAAAGCCCAGAGCCTCCTGAGCGGGAACAGGTCGAGCAGCGCGTCCAAAGAGAGCAGGCAAACTTCTGGAAGTCCGCCAGAACCCCAGCAACCGCCTCAGTTCCGCGTCCCGAGGAGCCGTGGGAGCTGCTCTGTTGGATCACCGGTGCGGACACCCGGGGTAAAAACCGGTCGAGCCACACAGTTGAGCCACGGGCAGTCTACCAACGGCACCTGGAGAACCAGGGGTCGGATGTTGCGAGAGTTCGCGGGCACTGGAAGTTCAGAGCTCAGCGTTTACCCCCCAGAGTTAGGAAAGCCTTTCAGGCCCAGCAGCCAAGTGCTCGCCTGCGTTCCGCCATCAGGGCGCTAGAAAGGTATCTAAAGCTGGAAGAGTCAGAGGTCCGGTCGGTCAAGTCCCTTGCGCTTTGGAGGGCAGGGCAAAGGCGGATGCGCCAGAAGCTTGGACCCACGACTAGTAAGCCCCAGTTGAATCGAGAAGAGTTAGATAAGCGCTTGAAGCGGCTCGTCAGGGTGCGCGAGTTCAATCGCCGACGCAAAGCCATCTTGGATCAGGAGTTCGGACGGTTTGTTCGCGTTGCCAAACCCAAGCCTGCCGAGGGAGAAGAACTCTCACCACCAGAGAGAACTTCAAAGCCCAGTCGGCCGTGGTTGACCCGAAGCAGGGCTCGCCAGGCTTTGGGCCCGAAACGCAGGCCATGGCTGACTCCTGAAGACAAGGCGCTTCGAACCTCTCGATTGCAGCGCAGGTACGAGTTAGAGGGTAGGGACCCGGCTTCTACCTCAACAGAACGCCATGCGGACTTCCACGCCTTCGTAAAGGAGGAGTTGGAAAGGGAGAATAGGGAACTTCAGCAAGACAATGAGCTGATGCACCGGGACGAGCAAGTCAGAAAGCACATAGCGGCTAAACTGGCTGCAGCGTCAGTCCAAGTCGCGGTGTCCCCCCCAGACTTCCCAGAGCGCAGCGCGGTTCAGAAAGCAGTCGCCATCGGCCTGCTAGCGGACGCGTGTACTTACTGCCTCCCGGACTGTGACTCCGACGCAGAAACGTCAGTCACCCGCCTGGACTGCATAATGCAGGACGGCGATATCAGTCCGAGCTGGTGTGAGTCCCTGGCAGCGGTGTCCTCGATGGGAGTGCGCCCGAGGAGTTTCGACAGGCACAGTCGCACACCGACGTTGTTGCTGTTTTGGGCCTGGATTGCGGGCGTCAGAGTCAAGGTGTTAGTGGATTCGGGAGCATCCACCAATATCATCGCAAAGAGTACACTGCAGAAGCTCTCCGGCGTCAAGCCGGTGCGCCACGAGCAAGCCATGCGGGTTCGAGTGGCTGACGGCACCACATATGATGCTAATTTCTGCATCAGGCCCAAGCTCCTTGCTGAGACGTCGAAGGGGTCTTACGGCCAGCAGGTTGAGCTTCGGGTAATGCCACTCGACCTCAAAGTGGATGTCATCCTGGGGGGTCCTTGGCTGGCGAACCTTTCCCCAGTTACGCTGGATTATAAGAACTGGGGTTCGGTCCGGTTCACCAAGGGCAGAGAAGAGGTCGTCATCACCGGCTGTTCGCCGGGGTCACCGGACCCCAGTCGGTCCAAGGACACGGCAATGGCGCTGGTACAGGGAGTCCTTTTGAGCCAACGTCGGGCTCGCCGGGACCTGCGGACCCTCCGAAACAGAGAGGAGCAGGCTTTCGTCGTCTACCTCGGCCCCGATGGGGCTTTTGGCGCGTTGGCCTGCAACAAGGGGGGGGGAGACTCCGACGAAGATTCCCCCAACGATGTTGTAGCAGGCCTGGCGTCAGAACCCTCCTCCGGGTCCGAGGATGGTGAAGTCAGCGTGCGTCCCAGCGCAGCGGTGCCGGACGGAGCTGAGGAGTCTGAGGGGCCGGGAGGGTTGGTCTCGGACAGCTCCGAGTCCGGCTACAGTGACGTGGAAGGAGCATGTCATTTGCAGAGAGTAGGGGCGGTGGTCGAGGATATTAGGCCACAGGGATTTGCGAGCACGGTCGACGAGGCCGGGGATCCCCCTGACCCTCTCAGCTTTTTCGCTAGCAAACAGGAGGCGAACGGAGCATTTGCGTTGCTTCCGCCAGCGGTGCGTAGACAGGCGATAGAGGATCACGCGGCCGGGAAGCCACCCACCTGGCACGCTCAGGCAGCCGCGGCGCTCCGGCAGGGCCGGGGTCTGGTCGCGGAGCGACGACCCCGAGCACGGCGTGAGCGAGTGCGTTGGCGTGACCAGGTCGCAGCAGTCGGTCAGCCTGGTGCTGAAAGTGGCCCTTCCACCGAGCAGCCACCGGGACCAATAGTCCCCACTGTCCCGAGTCCTCAGAGTCAGAAGTCGCGAGCCTCGGCACCAGTCCCGCCGCCAGCTCCGCAGACCACAGACCCGCCGGTACCGGCCGCCCCGCCAGGTACTACCTCGCCGCCAGCCCCACAGACTGCTCAGGCCTCCCCGGAACCGCCGGAGGACGAGATAGACGAGACGGTGTCGCCGGAAATCTGGCAGCAGCTTAGGGATCTGGAAAAGGAGTTCGCAGATGTCATTTGCACAGAGCTGCCGGAATCGGTCCAGTCAAGGGAATTCAAGTCCGGCGTCCGGCTCAGGCCAGATTGGAATGGGAACGCCTTGCACCGGCGAGGGTACAAGCTGTCGCAGGAGGAGTTGCGGCAACTCCGGCAACAGCTAGATGAGCTCTTAGCCAAAGGGTACATACGACCCTCGGCCTCTCCGGGGGGCTGCCCTGTGCTGATGGTCCCCAAGCCGAGTAATCCCAAGGAGTTGCGTCTAGTCATTGACTACAGACAGATCAATGAGATCACAGTCAAGGACAAGTACCCCCTCCCGGATGTCCAGAGTCTCCTAGATGATCTACAAGGAGCTACCGTCTTCTCTACGATGGATGCCCTTTGGGGATTTTGGCAGGTCCCCATGAAAGCAGAGGACGTGGAGAAAACCGCAATGACTACGCACTTTGGAGCGTACGAGTGGTTGGTCATGCCTATGGGATTGTCAAACTCCCCAAGTACCTGGCAAAGGATGATGCAACAGTACCTCGGGCACCTACCCTTTTGCAGAGTATTTGTAGATGACATCATGATTTTCTCGGCCGAGGTTCCGGGTAAGAGCGCCCATGAGGTACACCTCGACCACCTCCGCCAGGTCCTGGAGGCATGCCGAAAGAATTCAGTCTACCTCAAAAAGTCGAAAGTCAAATTGTGCAAGCGATCCGTCCGGTTCCTAGGGCATGTGGTGGATCGGGATGGATGTCGTCCACAGCAGGATAAGGTTGCGTCGGTACGCGATTGGCCAGACCTAGAAACTGTCACACACGTGCGACAGTTCCTGGGCATGTGTGGCTTCTACCGGAGGTACATCCAGAACTTCGCAGATATCGCGTACCCATTGACCCGCCTCACCAAATCCGGCGTGGACTGGACCTGGGGCGAGAATGAAAAGGCAGCATTTAAACAGCTAAAAACCGCCTTGATCTCCTCCCCAGCCTTGGCCCTACCTGATCAAAAGGGTGCAGCAGACGGTTCCAGACCCTTCTTTGTGCAGACAGATGCCAGTGGAGTAGCACTAGGGGGTGTACTCATGCAGGATCAGGGACGAGGCTTACAGCCCTTGGCCTTTGAAAGCCGGCAGTTCTC
>LGRX02006753.1:0-20593 GCA_001247695.2 Cymbomonas tetramitiformis
TCATCTGAAGATGAAGCCGGCGACAGCGGAGGGCCGTCCACAAACAACTCGGCAGGCGGTGGCGGCCCGGGATGCCACGGCATCGGAGCCACGTAGAGGCCCTGCCGTCTCTGCTCCCGCCGTTGGCGACGAGGTGGGATAGCACACGGCACGCCATGAACCATGTCAGTCGGCGAAGCCCCCGTAGCCGGGACCGCCGAGGTAGTCCACGTAGCACCACCGACCGGTGGAGCCGTGCATGTGCGCTCATCGGCACCACCGACACGGAAAAATAATTAATATAGAATAAGTTTTCTTAATCTTAGAATAACCCGTTTCATCGTTAATTTAGAATAAGTTTTCTTGATGTCATCCGGCTATGACCGGTGGTCCTTTTCACGACTCGTGTTCAAATAATGTGCACACAGGTCAAACGCTCTCGTTCCCGCTGGTGCCATCATGAGGAAGCCTCCAAAAAGCTTTAAGAAGGTTTGTGTCGCTTGTGATAATGGTGGGCGCCGTTGTAATAGACACTCACGGCGTGTCCTGCTTGAAAAAAAGGCCCCTGTACTTCTTCTAGATTCTAAACCCTTTGACTTGCCTTTTACCGCTGCACGCGACCGGCAAGCATCTTTGAAACTTCAGAGTTTCAAAGATGCGTTTTGTATTTTGGGTGCACCCTAATTTTACAAAACGGCCGAGCGCTTCCCGTTTGTGCGGGATATTCACATTTATTCCATGGAATATTTCGTATGGATTAACACACATACGCACGAAGGCATCGGCCACGCATCTTTGAAACTAACGAGTTTCAAAGATGCGTTTTTTGTCATTTGGGTGCGCATACCCAAATAACAAATCAGCCGAGCGCTTCCGGTTGGCGTGGGGTATCCAACGCTTGAATGTTGAATATTCATTGTAATATGAGTTAGCAAGCGAGGTTGCAAAGGCATCGGGACAGAATCTACGAAACTGTCCTATGCCTTTGCCTTTGGGTTTGGGTTCGAACGTGACACCCAAACCCAAATATGCCAAACAGCCGAGGGCTTCCCGTGCGTCCTAGAGCACGAAACTTGGCACGAATACTACCATGGTACATATATTTAAGTTACCAGAAGCTCAAGGCTTCAAGTTACTTGTGCGCGAAACGCGCAATTTATTTCTAAGGCGGATGTTTTGGGTTTGGGTTCGAACGTGACACCCAAACCCAAAGATGCCAAACAGCCGAGGGCTTCCCGTGCGTCCTAGAGCACGAAACTTGGCACGAATACTGCCAAGATACATATATTTAAGTTACCAGAAGCTCAAGGCTTCAAGTTACTTGTTCGCGAAACGCGCAATCTATTTCTAAGGCAGATGCTTTGGGTTTGGGTTCGAACGTGACACCCAAACCCAAAGATGCCAAACAGCCGAGGGCTTCCCGTGCGTCCTAGAGCACGAAACTTGGCGCGAATACTACCATGGTACATATATTTAAGTTACCAGAAGCTCAAGGCTTCAAGTTACTTGTGCGCAAAACGCGCAATCTATTTCTAAGGCAGATGTTTTGGGTTTGGGTTCGAACGTGACACCCAAACCCAAAGATGCCAAACAGCCGAGGGCTTCCCGTGCGTCCTAGAGCACGAAACTTGGCACGAATACTGCCATGATACGTATATTTGAGTTACTTGAAGCTCAAGGCTTCAAGTTACTTTTGCGCGAAACGCGCAATCTATTTCTAAGGCAGATGTTTTGGGTTTGGGTTCGAACGTGACACCCAAGCCCAAAGATGCCAAACAGCCGAGGGCTTCCCGTGCGTCCTAGAGCACGAAACTTGGCACACATACTGCCAAGATACATATCTTTAAGTTACCAGAAGCTCAAGGCTTCAAGTTACTTGTGCGCGAAACGCGCAATCTATTTCTAAGGCAGATGCTTTGGGTTTGGGTTCGAACGTGACACCCAAACCCAAAGATGCCAAACAGCCGAGGGCTTCCCGTGCGTCCTAACGCACGAAACTTGGCACGAATACTACCATGGTGCATATATTTAAGTTACCAGAAGCTCAAGGCTTCAAGTTACTTGTGCGCGAAACGCGCAATCTATTTCTAAGGCAGATGTTTTGGGTTTGGGTTCGAACGTGACACCCAAACCCAAAGATGCCAAACAGCCGAGGGCTTCCCGTGCGTCCTAGAGCACGAAACTTGGCACGAATACTGCCAAGATACATATATTTGAGTTACTTGAAGCTCAAGGCTTCAAGCAAGTTACTTTTGCGCGAAACGCGCAATCTATTTCTAAGGCAGATGTTTTGGGTTTGGGTTCGAACGTGACACCCAAACCCAAAGATGCCAAACAGCCGAGGGCTTCCCGTGCGTCCTAGAGCAGGAAACTTGGCACACATACTGCCAAGATACATATCTTTCAGTAAGTTGAAGCTCAAGGCTTCAAGTTACTTACTTTTTGTCAAGCAGAACACGCCGTGAGTGTCTATTGTGGCAAAGATGGCAAATAATAAAAGTCATTATGCGTAAAGTGTCGTTAATCACGGCCGTGACTTTTAGATTCACGGCCGTGAATCTTTCCGAATGGAACCAAAAACCGTTCGATTTTAATCGAACGGTTTTTGGTTCCATTCAAGACAACTCTTCAGTGTAATATTTCGCATGGCATGGGGATAGCTCAACAGGTACAGGTACAACGTCATGGATGCATGCACCGGTCATAGCCGGATGACATAAAGAAAACTTATTCTAAATTAACGATAAAATGGGATATTCTAAACTTATGAAAAAATATTCTAAATTAAATAGCCTACCCACCGACACCGGCAACTATGGCTGGCACAAATTTTACCAAAGGTAATACCTGGTAAAAGTAATACCGGTATTTTACCCGGTATTACTTTACCCCAAATTTCATTACCCCAGTGCAGGGTGGTATTACCGCATTTTACCAAATTTTCATACCTTTGGTAATACCGGGTACGAGTATTACCGGGTATTACCTCCGCCATACCATCGATTTTACCCTATTTTACCATGAAATTTCGCACCGATTACCCGATTACCTTACCGAAATGGCCGAAATCTGTGACATGAAAATTTTGGGAAATTTCGAAATTTCGAAATTCGTGGAAGAAAGCCAATAGCAAGTTTCGGGAACGATGGGCGAGGTTGCAATGTGCAATATGTGCTTGATTCGATACAGTTTTAATACATTAGAGGTTCGTTAAAGCCGCTTTTCTTGAATATTGCCAAATTTCCCATCCCGGTATTACCCTAGTAATACCGGGTAAAGTAATACCGGTATTTTACCTGGTATTACCAAGGCCCAAAATCCATTACCCGGTAAAATGCCAGCTATACCGGCAACGGCGTGCGGTGCGGCGGCGGCACAAATCACAAAGAGTGCGCACACCAAGGAGGAAGTGAGGAGAGATCTCGCGAACCTCGGAATGCCGCTCCCGCAGCCGTACCGTGGTCGCGGCAGTGCCACCGAGTCATCCTCGTCGTCATCGTCGCTCGTGGCGCAAGCCGCGGGCTTGTAGTCGATCACGCGTTCCGGCCCCCCAACCGCGGAGAGCAAATTCATGCTCGGTGCCGGCTCGTCGGGCACCAATGCAATCCCCGTGCCCTCAATGAAGTCGGCAAACGTGCGGGTGACGGGAGGGCAGAAGGGGTTTGGCGGACCGGTCCAATCCCCCTCGGACTCAACCGACGCGGGCGGGGAGTGCGCGGGCGGCTCCGACACCACCGGCATGTCGGCAGTGAAGGTGTTGATGTTGAATGTGGAAGCTCCAGCCGCGTGCGCCATCTCAGAGAACTCGGCGACGGCGGACACGAGGACCTCACCGTCCTCCTCGCAGAACGAGCACGCGGAGAGATCGGTGAAGACCTCCGGCTTCCCGCCCGCAAGCATGCAGAGGGCGTCGAATTCCTCGGGGTCGCTTTTGTCGATGGCGTGTTGGAACTTCGCGGCCAGCACGGAGTTCTCGGCCTCCTCGGCGAAGGCGAACGCCGAGAGCCCGGTCCTGCCCCCATTCGGGCAGTCCCGGTGCCAATGCCTCGCTTTCCCCTTAGCACACACCTGATTTTGGCAGTACGGGATTGTCGCACCGCTCTCGCGGTGGAAGGCCACCTTCCGTGAGACGGATTGAGACCAATTCCCCCCTTTGGGAAGGGGCGAGGCTGCGAAACGGGTCTTGACCCGGCGGTCCGGTTTGTCCGCGCGAGGGGTAAACCCCCGCGGAGACGGTTCGGACTCGGCGGCGACCCTACGTTTCTAGACGGGTTCAATACACGTGTTGAACACGTATTGGAGGCATATTGGAGGCATATTGAAGACGGTATGCTAATATCTGGACATTCCAATACACGTGTAACATATTGGCCAAACTATTGAACCGCGATCAGCCTGGACACAGCGAAAATGAGTATGCTAGCATGGGCACCCAAATGGTGTCAGACTCACCCACTAGCACTTGGTATCATCTAAGGAAGGGTCTAGCGTTATGGGGACAAGTTTTCACGGCATTTGGACGCGTATCGCAGAAGTCGGTTCTGGGGGGCTTTTTGAATTGGGGCCCCGATGTATTGAAATAAGGCAAAACGATTGGAGGGGTGTTCAATATGTCTGCAACCGCCTGCAACACACGTACTGAACATGTGTTGAACACATGTTGAAACATTCACGCATAAGGAATCGTTCAATACATGTGCAATATGTCTACAATCAGATGAATCATTCAACACGTTTGCAATATATGTGTTGAACACATATTGAAACATTCCCTCATGCAGAATATCTTTAGTACATGTGCAATATGTCTACAATCAGATGAATCATTCAACACGTTTGCAATATATGTGTTGAACACATATTGAAACATTCCCTCATGCAGAATATCTTTAGTACATGTGCAATATGTCTACAATCAGAGTGAATTATGCAACACATGACTGCATGGGGTAAAGGGGTAAGACCCCCCTGCTGCTCACATATTGCATAATACTTACAATATGTCCGCAATACGTATCTGGTATATTACAGGTATATCAAATGTGTACAGAGGCACTACTATGCGTCATCACACTTTCTGCAGTACCACATTCCAGTGGGGATGTCGGTGAGCCCTGCGCATCGCACGTGCATAGCCTCTTTGCAGCCTGCCCTCTCACACAGAAGGAGCTCGCCACCGACTCTACACTTCCCGCATGTGTCAAAGTGACCATCACTACCTACGGGCCTATCAACGAGTGCAAGTTTCTCCATATTGCGGTCGCTCGTATCAAGTATCACCGCTGAATCCATGCAGGGGTGTTTGACTATCACTACTTGCGCTTGGACTTGATTGGCCAGTAGGTAGGGCTCTCGGTTGTCCATAGTGTACTTGGAGGTGTCCCATGGGTTGAAGGTGTAGTAAGCCTTGGACACCTTGTCCACGCCGAGGATGGAGTTCTTCAGCTTGAAGCTTGCGATCTGAGCTTCCGTGGGCACGGGTAGCCAATCACACTTTAAAAAAGTGTAGAGCACACCGCCAATGCTAACCCGCAGAATGGCGTTGATGATACCATACCTGCGCACGAAATGTTCAATGTTTTTGTAATATACGTACAACATACCCTCAATATGTTGGGGACGTATTGCATATATGTTGCAGAGATATACGAAAAGGCAAAGAAGCATGCAAACTGGTGGTTGAGGTCGTACCTGTCCTCCCACTCGTCATCGGCATCGGCATCATTCTTGGGGAAGGATGCGCGGACGAAACACTGGGTTGTCACTTTCCCTTTGTCCCCGTCTCTAGTGCGATAGAAGACACCGCCGATGTTCACCTTGTTGTACTTGGAACACATGGGTTCGGGACCCATCATGAGCGACTTCTCGTAAGCCGTGTATTGACGACCAAGCCATCCTTCAGGGTCCTCCAATGGACCGAACGCGATCGCGGGCACGCCACCCACCTCTTGTCGGTACCGCAGTGCTTGTTTAGAGCGCGCGGCATTCTCCCTGTGATGACAACATATTCTTAGTATACTTACAATATATGATAAACATACAGAAACAAGTTGACAATATGTTGCAGGTATACTACAGATAGTACATGCGTGCGAGCTTGCAGGTTGCACCTCCGCCGGAACAGGTCGTACTCAGCATGTTGTTGAAAAAGCTTTCGGTAAGCGGGAATACTCGCTCGCATCCAGCGGGTCAGTTGGTCAATCTCCAAGGACGTTAGCTCCAATGGCTTGCCCTTCTCCCCGAAGGTAGTGACCACGATGCCGGGAGCGGGGCCCGCCATCAAAGCCCGCGGGACACGGCCGGCAGTAGCTCTTTCTCGGTTCAAAAGCATGGTCAGGATGCCTCGTAGGGAGCGCAAGGTTTTCAACCTTAGATAGCCGTTCATGATGCTTGCCACGGGGAACGCATTGTTCTTCACCCACCTAGCTAGCTTGCCATTCATGGACTCGAAGGCATACATCCACCATTCACGCACAGGTCCGAATCGCGGGAGCAGATCGGCCCAGTGCCAGATTTTATGGGTGTTGATTGCAAGCCACTGTGGAGGACCATTCGCTTCCAAGTCCTCAAAGAAAAGTCTGGTCCGCTCTCTCAAATACTCCATATCCTGCACGTACGAATCAATACGTTTGTAACATATATTCAACATACCTGTGACATGTGGAACTCATATCACACCAACATTGAATACGTACCCGAGGTTCTATGGAATGCGCAGTGCATTCCCGTATGATGATAGTCAGTTTGGACACAATGTCCTGCAGCGCATTGTCGACTTCACCATCATCGCGAGGCCAAGAGGACAATACCGCCAACAACTTGGACTCGAAAGCCTTCAAAGCCGCATGCGCCTTGAGGTGCTTTGCGTATTTTGCGCCGTTGGAGGCGGTTGAGGTGCGCAACAAATGCTTATGCCCATCGCCCCACCGGGTGACTCCCCGCAACTCCTTCAAGAAGGCGAGTGCTGTTTCCCGAGAACGTAAGGTGGTCGAAGCCTTCGGACGCGGCGGGATCCCCCATGGACCGTTTGTCATTTTGTACACCTCATGCGGTTCCCCTGTCCGTGTTGCCGTATACCGTCAACACATGTATGACATATTGAACACAATTACAGAAATGTTGCACTAATACAAAACTCACCTTTCGAATTCTGCACCCACTCCGTTTGCCCCCATTCTGGGTGCAGGCCCTCCTCCTCGGCAAATTTGCGCGCGGCCTCGTTGAAATCCAGCCCAAGCAGCGTTGTTGCAAGCCTGTTTCCCAAGTTCATGATTTCGTGCATAGGATCATAGAGCCAATCCAACGCCAAGTTAAAGTACGACAACCTTGCGAATGCGGCGGGCAACTTGAATCCGGTGGCCGAGAAACGTTCCGCCATGTCCGCTTTCGACCAACCTGATTTGGAAAGTGCCTCGTGTATTTCGCCCATTCGCTTGACAAACTCATGCGTGTAGTTCTCCGGCGGCCCTGCATGGCACGTGCACAAGTAATACAACATATATGTGGTATGTTGCAGGCATGTTGATGCATGTTGCAAACATGCTGCAAACAATCCCTTACCTTGCACTCCCGCCGGCTAGTGGAGGGCTCGTGGGTGCCTCAGCATTGGGCGGCGGGGGGGACTCCTTGCTTTGGGCCTCGTGCGCCTCGGGGGGCGCCTCGCCCGCATCTCTGCACAATATCGTCCCAACATGTGTTGAACATCCCATCAACATGCTGCAACCATCACGATAGCGTGCTGCAGCACTATTGCGGCGAGCCACGTGAGGAATGGTGGGAGGGAAACCATGCCCCACGAGAGTCCCTTACCTTGCACTCCCGCCGGCTAGTGGAGGGCTCGTGGGTGCCTCAGCATTGGGCGGCGGGGGGGACTCCTTGCTTTGGGCCTCGTGCGCCTCGGGGGGCGCCTCGCCCGCATCTCTGCACAATATCGTCCCAACATGTTTTCAACATCCCATCAACATGCTGCAACCATCACGATAGCGTGCTGCAGCACTATTGCAGCGAGCCACGTGATGAATGGTGGGAGGGAAATCATGCCCCACGAGAGTCCCTTACCTTGCACTCCCGCCGGCTAGTGGAGGGCTCGTGGGTGCCTCAGCATTGGGCGGCGGGGGGGACTCCTTGCTTTGGGCCTCGTACGCCTCGGGGGGCGCCTCGCCCGCATCTCTGCACAATATCGTCCCAACATGTGTTCAACATCCCATCAACATGCTGCAACCATCACGATAGCGTGCTGCAGCACTATTGCAGCGAGCCACGTGAGGAATGGTGGGAGGGAAACCATGCCCCACGAGAGTCCCTTACCTTGCACTCCCGCCGGCTAGTGGAGGGCTCGTGGGTGCCTCAGCATTGGGCGGCGGGGGGGACTCCTTGCTTTGGGCCTCGTACGCCTCGGGGGGCGCCTCGCCCGCATCTCTGCACAATATCGTCCCAACATGTGTTCAACATCCCATCAACATGCTGCAACCATCACGATAGCGTGCTGCAGCACTATTGCAGCGAGCCACGTGAGGAATGGTGGGAGGGAAACCATGCCCCACGAGAGTCCCTTACCTTGCACTCCCGCCGGCTAGTGGAGGGCTCGTGGGTGCCTCAGCATTGGGCGGCGGGGGGGACTCCTTGCTTTGGGCCTCGTGCGCCTCGGGGGGCGCCTCGCCCGCATCTCTGCACAATATCGTCCCAACATGTTTTCAACATCCCATCAACATGCTGCAACCATCACGATAGCGTGCTGCAGCACTATTGCAGCGAGCCACGTGAGGAATGGTGGGAGGGAAATCATGCCCCGCGAGAGTCCCTTACCTTGCCTCTTGCATGCCACGAATCCTTTCGACAATCCGTTGCAAGCAATTAGGCACCGGTGGAACAAGTCGAAACGATTTCCCCTTAAAGGTTACCGTTGCCGGTTCTAGCTCCAAGATGTCGGAAGGTGGTAACCAAGTCGGCCACGCGGTATTGTCTGGAGATAAATCGTGCGCCAATCTGGAGAAATCGTGCGGGAGCAGTCGCGTTGGCAGCCACTTATGATGCCATACCGTGTCCACTTCCACATAGTGCGCATCGACTTTCCTGCAATGTGTTCCAGGATCCCTACAATATAATCTCAATATGTATGCAACATATGGTAACCATGTTGCATACATGTAGCAAAGAGTCCTGTGAAGCAAGAAAGACACAACCTCAACGTCGAGAAGAAAGAGAAAGGGTGCTACCTCGCGGACAACTCCAGTTCCCTCGTAGATATTGGAAGATGTGGAGGCGCAATCCACGCCAAAAGGCGTTCCTTCTTCGTAATCGTTTCATACTCCGGGTCGCGGAAGCCTTCCGCGGTACTCCAACCTTCCGGGAATATGAGCTTGATATTGGGAGGGGGTTTGAGGGATGTACCCTCCTGAGCATTGGAAGGTTTGATCGGCTCTCGATCGGCTAAGCACCCGCCTTGCGCGGGATTTCTCATCGCGCGCTTGGCTAACGAAGATTGTTGTACGGGGGGGGCCGCCTTCCCTTGGACGAGGGCGGCGGCTCTAGCCGAAGGCAAGCCGGTTCGATGTCGCTCCGCATCACTTGGTGATGATGATTGAGGGGATCGTTCATGGCGAGGTCGCTTTTCACCATGAACAATTTGATCTCCTCGGACCATACTGCATTGAAGTCCCCTTTACCACGCCCATCACCCTTCGAAAATGTACTGCAACTATGCTGTAATATGTTGGACATATACTGCGGACATATTGACGATATGCTGAAGGAACTTTCAAGTAAAGCAATAACCCAAAAGTAGGTTTTCGGACCCCCCCCACAAAAAACGCACACAAGCTATGTCGCAAAATATAGCTCCTGAGTCCATATAACAAGTCTCACCAGAATTGAAGAACATGTTTTTCAACTTTTTTAGGGCTCACTTCAACACTTCCGCAGCATACTGAAAGGGGGGGCTAAAGGCAGGGCTCAAGGTCTTGAGCCCTCACGTATTGAAGTGAGCCCTCACGTATTGAAGTGAGCCCTCACGTATTGAAGTGATCCCTGCCTTGAGCTCTGCAGGCGGTTGCACGCGGTTGCACGCATATTGACCTTTACAAAAATTTAAAAAACTTTTTAGAGGAGAATCTGTTCAATACTACTTCAATACGTGAGGGCTCATTCTAATACGTTACCGCTTGCAGGCGTATTGAAATGGCGTATTGGAGATGTATTGAAAACTGCTGATGTCAGCTTTGCCAGTGCCACGTCAGACGGATCTTCGCAAAACTGACTTGGCACTTTTTCGACCCATCTCCAATACGCCATTTCAATACGCCTGCAAGCGGTAACGTATTAGAATGAGCCCTCACGTATTGCAGTAGTATTGAACAGATTGAACGATTTTCGGGGAAACAATTTTGGAATTTTAATTTTTAGGAGAATCTGCACCCCTCGTTCGTGAATCGAACGGCCGAATTCGTAACTCAAGAAGTACCCCCAAAATACTCAAGAAATCCCCCCGAAATGGCCCAAAATATGGTCTGAAAAAACCCTTCACTGGGACTCGAACCCATCATCTCATGGTCATGAGATCAACGCTAAACCACTACACCATTACAATGGATTGATTTCAATGTGCGTAGTCTTTTTTAAATATTTCCTATGCAATGTCACTGAGAGTCTGAGACATCGCATCGCATCGCATCGTCATCATCGTCGTCATCGTCGATCGTGCTCGCATGACGATGACGAGTCGATCCGATGTGACTTCTGAACGGCAGGGAAAGTTTTTGAGCACTTCGAATTTTCTGAACGGTCAAGTTCAAACTCACGTTATTGCACTCTTCACAGTTCGCCGTCAGCAGTGTTGCAGCAGCCTCACCAGTGAGTTGCGTGCTGTGATATTTTTAATTCTCACAGCTTGCAATATGGCACTGGTTTGCAGTGCATGTTTTGGTTATGCGTGTGTATTATTTTGTGTGTGCTTCGCGCGCTCATACTTGGCATGCGTGAAACTTTGACTAGGGAGTGAACGGGAAATTCCCGCGAGTCCTTTGCACTCGATATAGTTGGTTCAAATCCAACTCACTCCACATCCCCCTTTTACTTTCCTTTGCTTCTTTCGTTGACGACTGCTAATTTCTTTCTTCTTTACTAAACGTTAGTTGGTTGGTTTCGTTTTTCAGATCCGCTGAAAACGTTCGCGTGGCGAAGTCATATTAGGTTTTCATCTCGCGTTCATATTCGCATTTATTTGAGGTTGCTCGGTTGTTAATTATGTTTTCAATAAAGGTTTATTTTGTGCTTTTCCGCTTTTTACTAAGTGTTGGCTCTTTACTTTCCTTTTCAGATTGGCTGTTTTCGAGGAGGGCGAAATGGAGGAAATCGACCGCCTCGAGTACAACGTCAACTTCAAGCATCCCTTCAAACATTCTAGGTTGATAAGTCCTTTATGTTTTCAATAGAATATTCTTTTGTGCGTTTCCGCTTTTTTACTAAGTGTTGGCTCTTTACTTTCCATTTTAGATCGGTTGTTTTGGAGCGAAGCGAGATGGAGAAAATCGACCGCCTCGAGTACAACGTCAACTTCAAGCATCCCGTCAAGCGTTCTAGATGAATACATTGATTTTAGGTTGGCATCTTGTAAATAGAAAGTGCACGAGTAGAACATTATTTTGTGTATTCGTTGGTATGATAAAATTTGATAGTCCCATTCGTATTCCTTTCTGCCTAGCTAGATACATGTTAATCGTAGTAAAGATGCTCGAGTGTTCCCTACTATTCTTATTTTGTTTATCTCGCATAGCATACGCATAGTGGAAACATAGTGAACACACTGCATGTTGCAAATGTGCAATATGTATGCTATAGGTCTATAATATATATCCAACATAGGCAACTTTTATTTCAATACATATGCAATATGTCCACAGTATATATACAACATATTGAATTTGCATGTTCAATACGTATACAATAGGTCCGCAGTATGTATCCAACATACTGAATGTTCCGTTTCAATATATATGCAATATGTCCGCAATATATATACAGCATATTGAATTTTCATGTTCAATATGTATGCAATAGGTCCGCAGTATGTATCCAATATACTAAATGTACCGTTTCAATACATATTCAATAGGTCCACAATATATATACAACATATTGAATTTACATGTTCAATACGTATGCAATATGTCCGCAGTATGTATCCAACATACTGAATGTTCCGTTTCAATACATATTCAATAGGTCCACAATATATATACAACATATTGAATTTACATGTTCAATACGTATGCAGTAGGTCCGCAGTGTGTATCCAACATATTGAATGTTGACTTACAATATGTATACAATATGTATACAATATGTATACAATATGTGGGGCAATATGTCTGCAACATGCCTTCATAGTGTTTGCGACATGCATGGTGCATGTCTCCAACCCTATACTACACATATGTTGAAGGCATATTGAAATAACTCTCTGCATCAGAACTTCAATATGTCTCCAATACGTGAGGGCTCATTCTAATACTATGTTGCACACATGTTGGAGCGCTTGCAGGCATATTGCACACATATTGTAACATTTTTTATTGTATTGAACATTTATTGTCAATACGCGTGCAATATGCCTGCAATATGTGTTCAATACGATGTATTGCACGCGTCCAGAAACGTAGGGCGACGAGGAAGGTGGCTAATTGCCTCTTCAAGTCGAGCACCATTGTCCGTAAGTCCTCGATCTCACCCGCCGCACCCGACCCACCAACGCCCTTCTCCATGAAGTGCGTGCCGTGGGAGTACCGGTGTGCGGATGCGGTGGCGGTGCCCGCCCGCACGTGCTCGCCGTAGCACTCCCGCACCCACTGCTGAATGGTGAGTAGGTCGTGGGCGGCTCGTTGGTCGTGAAGGAGCAAACGGGACACCACCGGTGGTAGAAGGTGGCGTCGAGGGCTTTTATGAAAAGGGACTTCACGTCCTCGTCCTGGAGCGTCGACCTGGTCCTCGCAGCTTTGAGCGCGGCGTTGAAGTCTTCAATGGGTCCATGAGGGTCCACGCCCGCAGCGATGCGGACGGCAAACATGTCCGCTTGCCCCTGGAAGGGGTCCCCAACCGGGATCATCCGACGGGCGAACTCGAGCAGGACACGCTTACCGTCTGCCGGGAAGCCGGCGTGGGACGAGTCCAACCAGTCCGCTGCGGGCGACGAGGGGTCGATTAGCAGCTCGATCGTGGAGAACAACAAATTGTTGGCCTCCACGCGGACGGCCAAGGTAGCGTCGTCCAGCGTGAAGAGCGGGAGGAAACCGATGTCCTCAGTGACGAATGCCGCCTGCAGGGCAGACACCATTCTCGTGAAGATGGCCGCCGCGTGGGGCTCCGCACCGGAAAATCTCCCCTCTTTGCCGTCGAACAACTTGCGTTGGACGTGCTTCGCCACTTTCATGTCGAAGTGCTCCCGCTGTAGTGTGCGTACCGATGCCAAAAATGTAGCCCCCGCCGAATTAGCGGCCGGTTGTGCCGCTGGCGGGGTCGCGGGCGTGTTGGCATGCCTGGCAGCAACGGAGTCAAAGATTGTGCTTAATGTGCGGCGGCGATGCGCCATGCTAGCCGTCGATCTAGTAGAAGCAACCATGATGAAGAAGACTACATGGGCGGAGTGAGGCAAGAAGACGTGGAAAAAATGCGGTAGTCTTGGGCGGCCAAGAAATGTGGTGGGTCGTCGATACGGCTGCCGTGAGAGAGCAGAAATTCTGAGAAGTCGTGTGGTATGGCGGCCGATACGAAACGGTGTGGTGACCAACCAGGATGCGTAAACCAATCCAACGTTAAATCCCGTAGAAAAGATGTTCTCAAAGGCCTACAGCTAGCCGTAAATCAACCCACAAAATTTAGGCCATACCCGCGACTGCCGGCACCTCCACGCGCGGAGCGCCTCACTCCATCCCAAGCGTCTGGCTTTAGCCAATCATCCTTGCGGTGTCGCAGTGGCTAAATAAAGCGCAAGTGGGGCCAAACCTGTCAGATATATAGTCGGGTGTGTATATATCGGATAACGGAGAATAAACCCTGAGTTAAGGGTTTCGATATCAGAACGGTAAAAAGTCTCCGATTGATAAAAGAGATACACATAAATACTAACGGGTGTTTCCCGTCTACTGGTGACGGTCACCCAGCCTACTATAGGAAGTGACAAGTGACAGATTTGACTGTCGGTGTGTCACATCCAGCACTGTGGCCAAGCAACGCTAATAGAAACCTCTTTTGGCAGAAGGTGAAACATTGCACTGGGGACAATGATTTGTCCTCATTGCTTGAACTCTTGGGCAAACTCGGCGACCCGTGGTCCAGCATACACCACTACATATCCGTGTGGGCTTTTCGCTGTGCATGACTTGACGGGGCTTGTAAACTTCTGTCCCTCATACAACCTACAGTAGATACACTCGTCAATGACATTGAACCACTTGTAAGTTGTAACCGACATCTGCTTTCAAAATGCAGATGAACGCCTGCACGTTGCCGCTTTTATATTCTTGTAAGACTCTAGCGAAAGCCAAACCGTTGGCACTTCGACCATTCAAAGTCCCACTTGGGGGATTCAAGAACACTCTGCCTTTCCTGACACGCCGCCAACCATTTCGCGATCGGCTATAGTACACCGTGGCGCGCACAATCAAGTTGGCCAAGGCCTCTGAAAAAGGGTCTAGGTCGATTCTTTTGAGTACCTTGCGTGCACTGCGAATTAAATGCGTCGGTGAAAACCAGCGGTCACTCTGAGACGAAAGAAAAGGATCCCAACATTCTTTAGTAGTCCGTGGTTCAGCGGTTGGGTGTCCAAGAGCGGGATTTGGGTCTGAAGAGACAGGGGGTTGCTCCGAATCTGTGACGGTCGGAGTGGCATGCGTGGTAGGTCCTGCGATAGTTGGAGGATCACTGGAGGCTGGAGGCTTTCTGTTGCGAGGAAAGCCTGTCGCTGCGTTCTGGATCATTGAAATAGATACCGACACTCCAACAGATACTGCACTCTCTACTGCTAACTCCCAAACTTCTCTGCGTTTCTGACGTAGGACTGGGGTCAACGCTGAAAGGTGCGTAATATGCCGGGGAAGCAGTGGAGCAGTGGTCTCTGAAAGATCCATGTAGGCTTGGGCGCCAAGCACATACTTCTGTGCTTGGCGCCCATTGAACTGCAGGCCAAGCGCTGGACCACGTGCACGCAACATGTTCAGAAATTGAATTTATCTCAGTGCCACAAGGGGCGAGGCGCATAGGTAGATGAAAGCATTGTATCGCGAACAGTGCGAAGCAGATACTTGCAAGGGAAGCGACTATGATTCTCCGTTCAATTCTAACATGGCTCTTCTCAAGCATAATAGTAGTAGGAAGACAAGAAGTTTCAGGCAATTTTTCCAGCTCTTCGCGCACAACAGAGCGCTTTCTCACAACTGCTTTGCTGGCAGGCATACTGGCTGTTCGCCCTATGGTGCGAAGGGATTCGTTACCTAGAACTGGCTATTGCAAAAAACCGCTATCTCTTTTGTGGCGAACGAGGATTGAGTTAACAATTAATTTAGTTTCGACTGCGCGAAACCGCAACGCGACAGTGTCACCGTGTCTCATGCGATAGCGATAGACGCAGCCGTGACATGCAGTCATCAGAAAAGTTAGACGAGTCCCGTACCCTGTCCCTTAATCGTATACTATTAGAGCTCTATATACGGATATACGGTAAAGTAACTTTTAAAAAGTAACAGAGATTTGCGAGTAGCACCACGTGTCTGGCCGTGCGGTGGGGGGGCTTACCAGTGGGGGGGCTTAACAGTCGAGCCTCGGGCCTCGGGCTTAACAACAGCGGGGGGGTTTCGGGCGTATCCTACGACGCGTATCCGGGCCTTTTCGGCGTCAGGACTCACTAAAACGATGAAGATAACACACCGGATTTATGAAGTATAGAATTGTCAACCCAGCATATATCTGAGAAAAATTAAGTGTCAGGTCATATTAAAGGAGAATTAGCTATCTCGTCAACATTTCTTTGGAAAGGTTAAGTCAGCCTTAGCGCTCGTGCGTACGAACTCCGTTGCTTCTATCGGACGGCAACCGCGAGAAACGGTGGAGAAGGCGAGCGGTATGTGCGGAATCTTGAACGCAGCAGCGCCGGCAAGCACAGTGCGAACACGGCACATTTTTATGTTCCTTGTACCCGTCCACTTTCAAGGGCCACCAACTTGTGTACGCCCTCTCGATCTGGGACGAGTTACTGCCCGCTCGTACTATCAAGGTTTCGAAGGTGCGCAGTCTCAAGGTTCTCCGGCAACGCGTTGGCTATAAATTATTCTCCCAGTTAGGCGCTGAGAGCGCTGGATGCTTGGTTGAAGGTGAAGAAGATTTCAGCGCTCAGGACAAAACTGACACAAAACCTGCCGACCATGACACCAGAAGGTGATAGCAATTTTGGTGTCGAAATCCTTCTTGCCCCTGTTTATTGAAATTTTCGGTGGAGCAGAGCCGACTACAGTTAGTTCGAGTGTCAAACTTTAATCCGGTTCACAGATCCTTAGAAAGCTGGTTTCTTACCAAGCTGTTGTCACGTGCGCAGTCGCGGTTATCGAGGCCTGTGGGATGATCAGCAACGTGCACGACGAGTCCGCTGGGAAGAACAACAGCTGGTGCGTTGAGTGGGGGTGCGGAAATTTGAGCTGTTGGTTGGCGAGCCACTGCGAGTTTCCTCCGACCTGCGCTTGTGAGCTGTTGGTTGGCGAGCCACTGCGAGTTTCCTCCGACCTGCGTTGCGAGCTGTTGGTTGGCGAGCCACTGCGCGTTTCCTCCGACCTGCGATTGTGAGCTGTTGGTTGGCGAGCCACTGCGCGTTTCCTCCGACCTGCGATTGTGAGCTGTTGGTTGGCGAGCCACTGCGAGTTTCCTCCGACCTGCGATTGCGAGCTGTTGGTTGGCGAGCCACTGCGGGTTTCCTCCGACTTGCGCTTGTGAGCGGTGTAGCCCAACAACCCTTGTAGTCGTCCTGCGTCGGACCCGGTGCCTGCTCGCCGCGGTTGCGCAGGACCGCCGAGCGCAGCTCGATGAGGATGCTCGAGGCTGGGAGGAGCTCTTCGCGCGCTGGAAACGGTGATACAATCGCACACCGCATCCCCATTCATTTGCACTGGCAGGTCAAAGCTTTGCAACTATTCAGTCCGAACGAGTTCTTGCCACACGGCTGCTTCTGAGGCGAAGCCGTGCGAGGGCGCAGAGCGGGCGCCGCCAGCTCTCAAGATGCCAACTATTCTCAGGCGGTACGTACGGCATCACCTCTATCCCTTTGAAACGCGTATGAACAGCCGAGGCAAGAGGTGCTTGTCAGCAAGTATTTGCCGACGTGGTTGCGAGCCATATGATAGGTCGCCGTTCGTCACAGTGCTCTTCTCGCTTCCTTCCAGCAGGTCGAGAGTTCCCATTCGGCCACTTTCGCTGTGCAGGGCGCAGGGGCTCAGCAGCACAGCTCTTGGCCTCAAAATAAGCATAACTGGAAGGTATGCAGCCCACATATGTACAAGGAAAAGATGCTGTTCCGAATCCTCTCATCCTCCCGAAAACACAAAAACGATAAGCAGTTTCCTCCAAGCCAAGTTTTGAGAAACGCAAGCCAAGAGTCTCTAGGCCCCAGCCTCTTGCCGACTACCCTATGGTAGCCTGAGCCGACAACACTCCCGCCATGGCCTGAGCCGACCATGCTCCCGCCGTGGTCTGAGCCGACCATACTCCCGCCATGGTCTGAGCCGACAACACTCCCGCCATGGCCTGAGCCGACCATACTCCGCCATGGTCTGAGCCGACCATACTCCCGCCATGGTCTGAGCCGATACTCCCGCCATGGTCTGAGCCGACCATACTCCCGCCATGGTCTGAGCCGACCATACTCCCGCCATGGTCTGAGCCGACCATACTCCCGCCATGGTCTGAGCCGACCATACTCACGCCATGGTCTGAGCCGACCATACTCCCGCCATGGTCTGAGCCGACCATACTCCCGCCATGGTCTGAGCCGACCATACTCCCGCCATATTCTGAGCCGAGTGAACGCTCGCCACTGTATAAGCCCAAGACACTCCCGCCATGGTCTGAGCTGAAAACGCTTCTGCCTTTGTTGCCTGAGCTGGCCAGCCTGCCGTCATCATGGTCTCAACTAAGTGCCTTCTCGCAATGGCCTGAGCTGAATGCACCCCTGCCATGGCCTGAGCTGAATGCACTTCTGCCATGGCCTGAGCTTAATGCACTCCTGCCATGACCTGAGCTGAATGCACTCCTGCCATGGCCTGAGCTGGCTGCACTCCTGCCATGGCCTGAGCTGAATGCACTCCTGCCATGGCCTGAGCTGAATGCACTCCTGCCATGGCCTGAGCTGAATGCACTCCTGCCATGGCCTGAGCTGAATGCGCAGCTGAATGCATTCCTGCCATGGCATGAGCTGAATGCACTCCTGCCATGGCCTGAGCTGAATGCATTCCCGCCATGGCCTGAGCTGAATGCACTCCTGCCATGGCAGGCTGGATGCACTCCTGCCATGGCCTGAGCTGAATGCACTCCTGCCACGGCCTGAGCTGAATGCACTCCTGCCATGGCCTGAGCTGGATGCGCTCCTGCCATGGCCTGAGCTGAATGCACTTCTGCCATGGCCTGAGCTGAATGCACTCCTGCCATGGCCTGAGCTGAATGCACTCCTGCCATGGCCTGAGCTGAATGCACTCCTGCCATGGCCTGAGCTGAATGCGCTCCTGCCATGGCCTGAGCTGGCTGCGCTCCTGCCATGGCATGAGCTCAATGCACTCCTGCCATGGCCTGAGCTGGCTGCACTCCTGCCATGGCCTGAGCTGGCTGCACTCCTGCCATGGCCTGAGCTGAGTGCACTCCTGCCATGGCCTGAGCTGGCTGCACCCCTGTCATGGCCTGAGCTGGCTGCACTCCTGCCATGGCCTGAGCTGGATGCGCTCCTGCCATGGCCTGAGCTGGCTGCGCTCCTGCCATGGCCTGAGCTGGCTGCACTCCTACCATGGTCTGAGCTGAATGCACTCCTGCCATGGCCTGAGCTGAATGCGCTCCTGCCATGGTCTGAGCTGAATGCGCTCCTGCCATGGCCTGAGCTGAATGCACACCTGCCATGGCCTTAGCTGGATGCACTCCTGCCATGGCCTGAGGCTGAATGCACTTCTGCCATGGCCTGATCTGAATGCATTCCTGCCATGGACTGAGCTGAATGCACTCCTGCCATGGCCTGAGCTGAATGCACTCCTGCCATGGCCTGAGCTGAATGCGCTCCTGCCATGGCCTGAGCTGAATGCGCTCCTGCCATGGCCTGAGAAGAATGCACTCCTGCCATGGCCTGAGCTGAATGCGCTCCTGCCATGGCCTGAGCTGAATGCGCTCCTGCCATGGCCTGAGAAGAATGCACCCCTGCCATGGCCTGAGCTGGATGCGCTCCTGCCATGGCCTGAGCTGAATGCACTCCTGCCATGGCCTGAGCTGAATGCACTCCTGCCATGGCCTGAGCTGAATGCACACCTGCCATGGCCTGAGCTGAATGCACTCCTGCCATGGCATGAGCTGAATGCACTCCTGCCATGGCCTGAGCTGAGTGCACTCCTGCCATGGCCTGAGCTTGCTGCACCCCTGCCATGGCCTGAGCTGAATGCGCTCCTGCCATGGCCTGAGCTGGATGCGCTCCTGCCATGGCCTGAGCTGGATGCACACCTGCCATGGCCTGAGCTGAATGCACTCCTGCCATGGCCTGAGCTGAATGCACTCCTGCCATGTCCTAAACTGAATGCACTTCTGCCATGGCCTGAGCTGGATGCGCTCCTGCCATGGCCTGAGCTGAATGCACTCCTGCCATGGCCTGAGTCGAATGCACTCCTGCCATGGCCTGAGCTGAATGCACACCTGCCATGGCCTGAGCTGGATGCACACCTGCCATGGCCTGAGCTGAATGCGCTCCTGCCATGGCCTGAGCTGAATGCACTCCTGCCATGGCCTGAGCTGAATGCACTCCTGCCATGGCCTGAGCTGAATGCACTCCTGCCATGGCCTGAGCTGGATGCACACCTGCCATGGCCTGAGCTGGCTGCACTCCTGCCATGGCCTGAGCTGGCTGCACTCCTGCCATGGCCTGAGCTGAATGCACTCCTGCCATGGACTAAGCTGAATGCACTCCTGCCATGGCCTGAGCTGAATGCATTCTTGCCATGGCCTGAGCTGAATGCACACCTGCCATGGCCTGAGCTGAATGCACTCCTGCCATGGCCTGAGCTGAATGCGCTCCTGCCATGGCCCGAGCTGAATGCGCTCCTGCCATGGCCTGAGCTGAATGCGCTCCTGCCATGGCCTGAGCTGAATGCGCTCCTGCCATGGCCTGAGCTGAATGCACTCCTGCCATGGCCTGAGCTGGCTGCGCTCCTGCCATGGCCTGAGCTGGCTGCACTCCTGCCATGGCCTGAGCTGGATGCACTTCTGCCATGGCCTGAGCTGGATGTACACCTGCCATGGCCTGAGCTGGATGCACTCCTGCCATGGCCTGAGCTGAATGCACTCCTGCCATGGCCTGAGTCGAATGCACTCCTGCCATGGCCTGAGCTGAATGCAC
>LGRX02006754.1:0-16853 GCA_001247695.2 Cymbomonas tetramitiformis
GGCGCACCTGCTGCGACATCTCAGAGACCTGTGCCTCGGCAGCGATGCTCGGCATGTGCGGCGGCGTAGGAGTACGGGTATGGCGTGGGATGAAGTGTTGAGTCGGGGCAGAGTGGGTGGGGTGCGGGGAGTTGCTGCGGGAATGGGCTCGCCCGAGGCCCTGCATACCCCCCGGGGCGGAGTTCTCCGGGAAGGAGAATCCGGGGATGACGTCCTGCAGGGAGTTATTGAAGTCCGCGGTGAGGTCCTCCAGCTGCACCTGCTCGATATAGCTATGTGGCACATACGTGCCGTCCAGACCGAGGTCGGTGCCCGCCTGCGCTACCATCTCGCGTTTCTTGCCTTGAATCTGCACACCGGCGCAGTGCCTCAACATCAGTCACTCTCAGCAGTGCACCTATGTCTCAATGAGTTTCTGCAGAGTCCCTTTGATCTGGATCGACGCTCCTGCAAGGTGAAGAAAAAGAGGTCTAAGGAGTGATGAGCACCGGTCACATTGTACCCACTCGCGTTCCTTCCATCCTCCCGGGATTCTCGTGTGGGCCCGTCACGCCGGAGTCGTGCCCTAGTCCCCTCTGAAAATATCCCAGCGTGTTCCACCGAGGCGTTTGCAAAGTGTTAGACGGTGACACTGAGGCGCCAGCTACAAAATACCGCGCCTAAGCAGTAGTTTGTCCACCTCGCCGGTATATTCCCTCATGCCTCTCAAAACCTCCTTCGAAGAAAGCAGAGCTAGATCTGACGTTCAAAGCCACAAGGTTGCGGAGGGGTTCCGAATGGAAGAACTCGCGGGGGATCTTCTCCGAAAGCTGCCCAGGGATCTGTGCTCTCTGCTCAGCTCAGACCAACAGACGGAGCGGATGCAGCGAGGTGTGAGGTATCGTGATTCTAGCATGCCGGTGAAGTGGGACTATCTCCGCAGCTAGCGCGTCAAACCAGAGAGGTGGAAATTTCCCCACCCAGGATCTTGCCAGAGCAGAAGCAAGCTTTTCTCCAGACCGGGGAAGCGTGGATGTTCCTTCTTCCCAGTACCAATCTAGTTCCTCAGGCGGGGAAAGCGGGAATATTTCTTAAACTTGCTCGACGCCACGCCTGTTGCATCAGACGCGGGATCTACGGTGGGATGTAGCACAAGCAAGCCACCGGTGCTGTCGCTACAGGGGTCGGAGACGCAGCGAGTGCCGAAGGACTGCGTTTCGAAGGCTGAAGCGCGCGAGGAAGAAGCGAAAGAGGGTACCTGAATATAAGTGCGTCCGAGACCCTCAATGTGATCTAACTTGAAGATGAGGGTTTTGTCCTCCAACACGACCGACTTGCGCGTCATGCACACTTGAGTCTTGTATCCGAGCGCCATCAGCCCGCCGAGAATGCGGACGCTCACTTCGAATGTAATGCGCGGGGAGATAATGAAGGGCCCGTCGGTGACGAACTCCTCAAACATCAAGCTGTATTTCCCGTCGCGGTTCCTCATGCGGAGCCACGTCTGGCAGGTTTCGGGATCCTCGTTCGGCGGCAGCAGATATATGTCAAGAGTTTCTTGCGTGCTACGTTTCATCTTCTCCGTATCTAGCAGCAACTCGCACTGCTCCTCCGTCACGGGTTTGCTGCTCTTGAGCGTGTACGTGGCATTCTGAAGGCCTGAGAACGGGTTGAAGTTGTTCACGACCCTCAAGTGCGCCGTGTCCAGATCCGGTTCAATGTGTATCTGTGCACAATGCGACGCTGCGCTGAGTTCCACGTACTCAAAGCCTATTTGCGAACGAAAAACTGTGCTAGCTTTCCTACCTCAGGTTTAATAACGAGAGGAATGTCGCCCGGTCACAGTTAGCACAAGATTTTCAAGAACAGAAAGCAGCTCAGGTACGAATTTTGAGGCAAAAGGTAACTGGGCACTTTTTGCAGCATTGCATTAACCTTGTACATGGGGTAAACAGTGGCCAAAGTGTGCAGCAACGGGCTCACCTTGTACATGGGATAAACGGTTTGAGAAATTTGCTGCAAGATATCTTCAGGTTGTTGACCAGAGCGGTCAATATCGCGCAGCACTCTTTTCACTAAATCGAAGTGTACACCGCCCTTGATGGACACTCGCAGGTTCATCATGGGCCTCAGCCGGCTGGATAGTGCGAATATACCCTCTACGATCACCACTCTCGAAGAGGGTGGCTGCATAGTTCTGTACCCAGTTCGCTTACTCTCCTTGAAACTGTAAATTGGAACTTCAACTGCTTTTCCTGCCCTTAAGCCCGATATATTGCTCAAGAGAGTATCGTAGTCTGTCAGTCGGGGATCGTCAAAGTTGGCATCGACAACTTTGCTGCCGTCATTGTACATATCCATTTCGATGTGTGCACAATCAGGGAGAAAGCTCCGTACTTTATGGCTGAATACTGTCTTTCCAGCGCCGGATGGTCCCGCGAGGCCCACAACTACAATCCCATCGCACGCTTGTCGCAAAATTTGCACCGCTCGGATGAACATAAAGAGACCCTTGTCAAAAGAAAGCTCGTGGTCAAGGTGCTCAAGCTCGACCAAGAAGTTCCCTTTGTCGTCATAAGTGTTCACGGTACGAATTTGGTTCTTCAATAGATTCCCACCGGGGCCACCGGGGGCCGCCATACCGCGAGACGAGAAATCTTCCATATTTCCGCGTGCAAAAAAATTTCGCAAAGCGTGTTTTCCCTTTCTTAGCTACCCGTCTCTTAATGCGTCTTATGTCAGATCTTTTGAGAGAGGAGAAATAAAATATCTTTGCTTTTTACAACTTCAAACACGACTGCTGATCTGTATCATGTTTGAAAGCAAGTTTCCCTCGCCTGTTCGGTGAACCAGGTTCATGGGAGCTCCGTCCAGACGAGAGATTTAGATATAAACCATACGATAGCTAATGGTTCATTGGATTAAGATATTCACCGTCATTCCTTCAATCGTACCGATCGGATGCATCGATGATGGGGGTGGGAAAACCATCAACATCCCATACCATACCATACCAGCTCAGCCTCGATCGCGACCAAGGATGCGCTTTGGGTTTTTGGCGTTGGCGGTGGCGGTGACGCGAAGTTTTTGTCAGCGTGGTGGCGCTGGCGCACCACGGCGCTGGCGTGGCGCCTGATTTTTTGGGGTACCGCCAACGCTGGCGTGGCGCCTGGATTAAATTGGGGCGCCAGCGCGCCGGCGCCCTTGGCGAGATAGAGGGGTCGTGGGGAGAGTTTGGAGGGAGGGGCAGCCCCCACGTCCGTAATCGACCGCCTTCTCGACCCTGAAAATGCCTTCGTTGATGTCTCGTGGGGCGTGACATGGCGTGACAAGCGAAGGGTGGCCCGTGGCGATGGCGTGGGGCTGGCGTGGCGCACGAGCCAGCGCCGCTGGCGGAGCGCCTCGATTACGATGGAGCGGATGGCGCGCCGTGGCGGCAGCGCGGCGCGTGCATTTTCGGCTGGCCGCCAGCGCTGGGGGCGTGTGGGCTCTCAAAATGGGTCAGGCGCGCCAGATATGGCGCGCCGGCACGTCCAAAGCGCATCCTTGATCGCGACTTCACGTTCACGTTCACGTTGAGGCCCGCCGTCCTTAAATCTGGTTTGGAGATTACGGCCGTCGAGTCGCGTCGCGTCGCGTCGCGTCGCGTCTAACCAGATTTAAGGATGAATAAATCGGCTGTCTGCGATGCGACTGTGTGCACGACGGCCCATGCCTACGTGGCTCCACATGCTTGACGGCGTGGCACTTGCTAACACTCGCATCGGTGTTTGAAAGCTTTGCAGCTCTCTTACGGAATTCGTGCCCTAGCGGCGAAAAATTTGACAGCGTATCCGTGGATTGTTTCATTGGGCGTTTACCTCACGTTTCCTTTCTTTATTACTTGCCATCTCACGTTTCAGTAGGTATGCCGGATCCGTCTTCATGTTAAGTGAACTTCACTAGCCTACGCTAAAAGGCTCGACAACATCTTGGGAGAAGCGGGCTATTCCCTTCGATACCACTGGAGTTTGTCCAAGCTTTTGGCCAACGAAACGTATCGGAAAATTGGAAAGAAATGAGATTCCCTATTTCGATTCTCCTGGAACCCTTGGCGCAGTTTTTCCAGAGTATTATTCCAACGCCAAGGAAGCCATGCTTCTCATGCTTGACTATGGCACCACGTGAAGCCCCTGACAGGCGGATTCAACTATCCGCAGTTTGATGATGCTCGTGAGCGCAACCGCATTTTTGCCAATTTAGAATGGGGTGGTGTCGCTCATAAGAAGCTCTCACGTTCGTGCAATAACAACTTCACAGCTCCTATGACGTTCACCCTTGGCCCTCGCTACAGGTACGCTAATTGAGCGCTGAATATGAATATAAAGAATTTCCTGAACATGATCCTTCTCCTGTTGTCATTCATGACAGCAGACCTCGTGCAGGTACACTGAACCTGTTGACTCTGCATGGCCTCGTTGGGGGCTCTATCGTCCCAAGGACGAATTTGTTGTGGCGCCTCCTACAACACGCCACCCTTTTGGTCAATGCTGAAATCTGTATAGGCAGCCCTGACCGGGAGTCCCGGTGCAGGCCCCTATGACAGATTCGCTTAGGTAGCCAACACTGGACCGTGACTGATCCGTAAGCCTGTGCTGTGACACACCGAGTGTCACAGGTAGCTAGACTCGAGACCGTTCCGACTCCGTGACCGTTCCGGGTATATCTAGCTTAGGGTTTATTCCTTATACGAGTTTATCTATATTGGTTCACTGACTGTCTGATATCTTGAACCGGGATATTCCAGTAGGTCGTGGACCCATTCCACGCTATATTCCACAGCTAATTTGGCCATGATTGGCTAAAACAGCCGCTTTGAGAGGTGGTGCGCAACGGCGCGTTTGGGTACGAGTGGGAAGTTTGAGATGAGCAGTTTGTAAGTGCGTCTTTGAGCCGCCGCTATGGGGATTCGACCTGGACCGGGCTTCGTTGGCGCAATGTCCTTTTACGGTATAGTTCTTGCCTTGGCCCAGCATGCTACCGCTTCTTGGGCTGGTGTCTGCAGCACCTTCGACCTCGACGACGTCTTCCAGTGCCCCTCGCTCGCATGGCTCTACCGCTCCTTACGTAACTGTGACGTCGCATTTCCCCCACGCTCACGGGGAAGCCGATTTCCCCCCCACTGTATGGGGGCCTGCTTCTCCTTGCGTCACCCCTCACTGTGTGTGGCATGTGTCACCCGTGACCGTGCCACCGTCACGTTAGCCTTCCCCGTTTAGACAGTCCGTATGTCTGCCTAGCCAGTTTATGCTATCACATTCCGAGCACCCGCCACTGTGTGTTTTCTGACTGCTTCGTATATATATACACCTTATATATATACACCGATATCACCGTTTCTATCAGGTTATCGACCCACATCACGCTTGGTGGTGTTCGGTTTGGCTTGACTCGCTTTGGCTTTCCGCCGATTCTACAATTCCCTTTACTTCCTTTGGGCGTTCATCGGTTTGAGTGCAGCCGCCTCATCCAACTTCCTTGCCCGACTTCGCGTGGTTCCTACCGTCTGTGACTGGTTTTACGTGATCTCCCTCGGCCAAACTTCCTTTGTTTACTTCCTTCATTCTGGCCGCCTACTTCCTTCCACCAACGCTCTGGCCAGCAGCGCCTCTGCTGCCGGAAAACTGGCTTACCTTACGGCATTTTTGACGTGACCGCCGTGTTCCTCGTCGAAAACTGACCCAATTTGACTCCTACATCGTCCGATTCCGTTAATTTTACAAGAAGTTACGTTATCACCATCAACCCAAACGTCCACTCGACTTTCTGACTAGCAGCACCCCTTCTGGCGGGAATACGGGTTACCGTACGACGTTTTTGACATTACCCTCGTTTTCCTCGTCAAATTTCACCCCAATTTGACTTCTCCATCGCTTGGTTTGGTTAATTTTTCGAGGAGTTACCTTTCACCCACGAAACCCTATCGACGCGCCTTCCAGATTTTGCAGACGCAGAGATCATGGCCTCGCTACGCCAGCGTGCGCGCATGGCCGCAGTTCGGTCTGCACTGGACTTGCTTCGACGACAGCATCTTCCCTTTGGCTGTGGTCTGGTGGTGCCTGGTGGTGCTTACACACCAAGCACCAAACTCGAGTCCATCGCGTTCGCCATCAACAACGAGTGCTTTGACTCCTTCGACTTCGTCCCTCCACTCCCTTCGCCCTCGCCTTGCACCCCACCTGTTCACCATCTAGTGGTGTGTGGTGATGTTGCCACGCCCACTTCGCCCCTCACCATCGTTCCTTTCGAGCCATTCCCAATGCGCTCAATCGCGCCCCCTTACCGCATTTTTCACCTTCCACCTCCCCAACCCCTTCTCATCGACGCATTCGCTCTGGTGGTGCCAGGCTACTTTTGGCTTTGGCACCGCACAGGAGTTGGTTGATTCGTCGTCTGGATGCCCCTCGACATCTTCGAGGACACCGCCGCCACCACTTAGTGAATACGCGGCCACATCGCAACCGACATGTTAGTGAACTAGTCTAGACCTTCGCCGCAATTATCTTGCAGAGTGACACCGCATCTTGCTAGCTGTTAGCTAGCTGCAATGGTCCCTTGAACTCTGACATTAAGTGACATTGGGTTTAGGTTTTAGGGTTTGCTTGCTCTAGGATTGCCACTCACACCTTCGGGGTGAGGTGGTGTCACGGGGAAGCCGATTTCCCCCCCACTGTATGGGGCCTGCTTCTCCTTGCGTCACCCCTCACTGTGTGTGGCATGTGTCACCCGTGACCGTGCCACCGTCACGTTAGCCTTCCCTGTTTAGACAGTCCGTATGTCTGTCTAGCCAGTTTATGCTATCACATTCCGAGCACCCGTCACTGTGTGTTTTCTGACTGCTTCGTATATATATACACCTTATATATATACACCGATATCACCGTTTCTATCACACGCCACTACCCTTACGCGCCCCAGCGTACCACCTCCCATCAGGCTTTCAGAATTATGGTTGTTCACACACGTGCGAAGAGGTCCCTCACGAGGGACTCCGACATTGACGCCTCGTTGAGGCTGACGGACGCGGTTCGCAACACGCCGACGGCTAGATCACCGGCTGTTACGAACCCCGACCCTAATTCCAACACCGACGCCGACGTTGCGACGAGGAAGTACCTGCAGGAGCAGTCCAAGCTTGTGGACGAGGTCTACAAAGGGCGGCTCCATCGGACATGGGCCAAGGGTATCCGCGAGGATATCCTTGGCGACAAGAAGCATTATTTCAGCGGCACGACTGACGCGGGTCTCCTCTCCGACGTGGTGGTTCAGCTACGTACGGAGTTTGAGTCCGCTGGGCTGGACCTCGTCTCGTTCGACCTTGACGACCCCCAGGCTCTGGTGGTGAGCAAGGTGAACGCCCTGCTGTACGACGTGCTTGGGCTTATCATCGAGAAGCACAGCAACGCCCACGTCTTGCTTACGGGTACGGACGCGTCTGCCGACCGAGATGGACGGCGTGCGCTGGTGGACATCGTGAAGCGCAGCGTACCGGTGGCGTTGCGGGAGTCCTTCCAGCAGGAGCATGCCGCGCTTGGTTATCCCGCGAACGTTGACCCGCAGCCGATTTTGGCTCGGGAACAACGTTTGGTGCGGGATAACAAGGCGGCCGACTGGACACCCACCGAGGCCACCAGGAAGCTCAGCCTGTACAGCAGGCTTGACCCGGTGTTCTACGCCGCGGTCAAGGTGCGTTACCCCATGGTGGCCGACCTCGCGTCGGTTTCCCTTGTGGCCTTGCGCTCTTTGGTCGTCGAGATTTACCAGGCATGGGCGCAGACGGACGTCGGGAAGGCCTTCCTGGCCAAGCCCGCGGGTGGTGGCACGTCGGCCCTGCTCACCAGCAGCGAGCACCAGGCGTTGCTGGACAAAATCAACGAGCTGACCGCGCTGGTTCAGCAAAGGTACGAAGCGGCTCCGCCGGTGGTGCAGCGGCAGCAGGACCCGCCGCAGCGGCAGCACGGACAGCGCCGGCAGCAGCAGCAGCGCGGGCAGTCGCAGCGGGGCTTCCGCATGGGGGTCCAATCCCCACCGGCAGTGGGCTACGATCGTGACGAGCAGCGGGCTAAGCCGCTGTGTACCCGCTGCAAGAAGACTGGTAAGGATCTTTACCACTTCTACCGCGACTGCCCTCTTGGCGGTCGCCAACATTCCCCTACTTCCGCCGCAGCTTTCTGCGTACCCATCGACGAGGAGGATGCGGAGGGGGTCCATGCGCTGGCCATGTGTGCTCTCTTCCAGGAGGCGGCAGATGATGGCGCTGAGGCTTTTGCCCGCGCGGCGACGGCGTACGGTCCGCCAGCGGTGCTGTGCGGAGGTGTTGTGGGGGGCGTCGACGTGTCGGCCTACGGCTTCTCCGTTAGCGCGGTGACGCCGGTGGCGGAGACGTCCGGTGACGACATCCTGCAGCGGCTGGACGACCTCGCGGCGGAGGTCAACGCGGCGGTGGCGCCTAAGGTACATTACACTCACGCCTCTTTCCCGCCGCCTGGGGGCATTGCGGCGCAGGCTTCGGCTCTGGTGTGTGACGCTGCAGGCGCAGGTATCACACCGGAGGAGCAGGTTCCGGCAGGTGGTGCGGCGGCATCGGCATCCGCCGTGCCGGCCCCTGCTATGCCTGTCTTGGAGAATGAGACAGAGCTCCTGGAGCTCTACGGCTACGGCCCGCCCGTGTCCCTTCAATCGACGCGGGTAACCACCACGGAGAAGTCGGGCGGTGAATTCGCGGGGGTTGTGGAGACTGTCAACCACGCCGCGGTTGCGCCGGTTGACTTGACCGGCTACGACACCGACGACTACGAGGATTTTGCAGACGGCAGCTTCGCCGTCAAGCCGCGGGCTCCGGCCATCTCGGCCAATCATGCGTCAGAGCCCGCAGCCCACGTGCCTGAGTCTGGTGGTGCTTCCCGCACCTACGGATGTGGCAAGCCGCCATGGGGCTTCCCCGCACACGCGGGCCCGTGGGGATTTCATTACTTTGTCTCTCTCTTTCTGTTGATCTCGATCATGGGAGTGGGAGCTGCCGCCTACACGGCGGCCAATGACATCGACTCTGTGCAGGTATCGGGTCGGGCTGCACCGCAGCCTGTGCTGTGCAGGGGAGACTTATGCATCTACTCCGGTATATCCGAGCTGGACCCCGTCACTCTGGATGCAGTACTGCACTCCCTGGGTGCTGCGACGGTGGTTCACCGGCCGCCTGACCCACTGGAGAGCAGTGCTGCAAGCTACTACCGTGAACATTGTGGTGACGGTGCTCCTCTGAACTTTGACCCCGAGTAGTTTCCCTTCTGGCTCTGGCAGTACACCACTCTGGTGGTGTGCTGAGATGTACTTTGACCTCAACGTGGTCTTCAATTTGGTTTATGCTTTGCTTTGACATCTACAATCTTCAATCTGGTTTGCTTACACAGTGCCTTTCAGTTGTTTAGCGGGAGCTCCTTACCCGTAGGTTTCTGCACTTGTGCTAGCTAGAGGGTTTCAATTTGTGTATCAGAATAGCACAGTTGGATTAGCAGTTAGGTTTGTCACCCTAGCTCCTACCCTAACTTATCTTGACTTCTCTGACTTACCTGTCAGTCACCACCCACAGTGTTGGGGTGGTGTGCTGAAATCTGTATAGGCAGCCCTGACCGGGAGTCCCGGTGCAGGCCCCTATGACAGATTCCTAGGTAGCCAACACTGGACCGTGACTGATCCGTAAGCCTGTGATGTGACACACCGAGTGTCACAGGTAGCTAGACTCGAGACCGTTCCGACTCCGTGACCGTTCCGGGTATATCTAGCTTAGGGTTTATTCCTTATACGAGTTTATCTATATTGGTTCACTGACTGTCTGATTTCTTGAACCGGGATATTCCAGTAGTCAATTCACCCCAGCCTACAACTCGAGGGTTGGGTAAATGAAGAGGCCGCGCTCTCTTATATTTGAGCCCTTGCATCAAATTGACTTCCTGCAAGAGTGCCTAACGACTGAAAGTGAGGCTGCGCGTGAAGCAAGATCCCCTTTCATAAGGGGTACCCCATGTTGCAATCATATTTCACGAAGAATTTCAATGTCATTATTCACGCTGACAAGGGTGACTTACAAAACACCATGACCTGCCTAAAAAACCTTCACCAGATCCCTACGAGGCATGGGAGGCCTCTTGGTGCTGTCGATGGGGGAGACTGGTGCCAGGCCTCGCATCGTGCTGGTTCCCATATCCATGACGAGGACATTTTTTTCTTTAATGCCAACTTTCGTCACGCTTGCTCCGAGGTCCTGCTCACAGGAGATGCGCATCGTTGGTGCTGGGGCGTCTATGCCTATGCCAGGAGGTATTTGAATTACCTGCTTGTCATGCGTCACCTGATGAAATATTGTAATTAGGCGGGAAATTAGCAGTAGACTGAGATCAGAGTGACAGATGCCAAATGAGACAAGATCAGAAGACTTCAGTAGGTAGATCAGTATTTAAGAGCCGATCCGGGTTGGCGGCGCAGTTTCCGTTTCCAGTACACTTGAGTAAATATCTCCAAATCCTCGTGCAACCCCGAAGTGGCAGCACTGTGCAACCCGAAGTTGGTAGCACATCCTCTCTTACCGTTATAATCGTATCTATTTATCTATTTATCTTCGTATCTTGTTGTGTGTGATAATGCCTGCTTGCTTGCATGCATCACTCGATCTATTCTGTGGACATAGTTATCTCGACTTCACCGATCCGTTCGTCTCGTAACTGAATGCAACCTCCGATTAATACGTACCCACACATATAATGTAACCCCGGGACAATTTGGTATCAGATGTTGGCAACGATCGCGGACAACTGCATCACGTTGTGTGGGTCGTTCCGTTAACTTTGCTAGTATTATGTCGACTTCGTTGTGGAACGATTGTGGTGTGCGGCATGCTACCATACAGCACGTGGTATGCCGAGGTGAAGGCTTATTATCCGACATTTCATTTATCGTCTGCGGTATTGAGTATCTATGATGACTTCTACAACTTCACGTATAACTCCTTGCGACTACCGACTTTCAACTTACCAATCGATATAGATGCAAAGCTCATTTCGGTCGATGGTGATAGCGATGATGGCGTCCGTAATAGTATGGAGGACATAGATGAACTTGTTGAGGAGTTCAGCGACATTATAGTGTAGAGAGACTTGTGCCGATGTTCGTACTGTGCCGATGATGATAGTGATGATAACGACATTATAGTATTCACCATGGCATTCGTGTATCGGTTGCAGAATTGCTTATTGATCGATTTCGATATTTAATAATTCTAATCGATTATCGGCGATATCGATACATATCGACATCTCAAAATTATATACGCGTTCTAATATACAACACATAACACTTTGAATTCCGAAGCGCAGCGATACCGATATGTCGATTAAATGTGCGCAAAATGGATATCGATTGAGACTTATATGCCAATATTTACCGATATAACGATATATCAGAATATCGGCACAACCGATACAATGCCTTGGTATTCATAAAATCATTGGTATGCCACCGAATGTGGAGTTGAAAGCGTTGTATCGTATGGCTAACCGTCCTTTCGACGACGTGCAACATAGTTCCTTGATATGGTTTGTGTGCGCAGCATTTTGATAACGCGGAACTTCAATGTTGCCTATTCTACGAAAGGTGGGTTTACACACCGTAAGGACCCCTTACGGTGGGTTACCCAACCCTAAGTAAAACGATTATTTCAGCCCCTAAACTGACCCCCTGGTCATGTTCATGGTGGCAGGATGACTTTAGACACTCCCAAGAGGCATCCGCGAAGAATTATATCGGATGTATCCGGGTTTGTTAACCTGAAAACCCAAACCCAAACCGGCAAACCAATTATCGCATATAAATCGTGTCATATAGCGTAAAAAACCGTCATACCCCCCTCACTTCGCGTGACATTTTGAGGGTCAAGATGGCCTCGAATGAAAATTTTGACAAGACACTGCAGAAAGAGCAGCTCGAGAACTTGACAACATAGGTCTCCAAATTTCCAAAGGGCCATCGAGGAAGGCCACATATCTACCAATACACAAAATTATGTGGTAACCCACCGTAAGCATATATGATCGGAACCCGCTACACCCCCCCACTTCATCTGGAAAATGGCGAGGCGATCCGGGATCGTTCTTTTCGTGATCCGGAACGGGATCGATCCCGGGAGGGAAGTTTCTTACGGGATCGATCCTGGAACGCCCCGGGTACGGGAACGATCCTGGAACGCTCCAGGTACGGGAACGATCCTGGAACGCTCCAGGTACGGGAACGATCCTGGAACGCTCCAAGTACTGGAACGATCCTGAATCGATGGGGGGACACTCATGATAAGTCCAAGGGTCGATTCAAGCATTCAAGGCAAGTACCATGAACCGCACATTAAAAAAAAGGTAGACTTTCACAAGGCTAGAAAGCAGGAGGCAAATTCAAAAAGAAAAAAATCAACAAATCCACATAAATAGATACACCTTTGAGTACACAAGCTACTTCATTTGCATATGTTCATACGGTCTCCACTAAGATGGTATCACTGGCTATTATACTCTTCTTCTTTCTCATCTATACTTCCCACTCCTATAGCGTTTTGGTGTTGGGGTATTTTTGTCTAAGTTGCAAGCCACTTGGTTGGTTGCGCAAGCTTCACACGCGATTGTGTCGTATTCCATCTTTTAACTTGGGTAAACATTCTTGAATACTCCTTGCTGAAGGTGTTTGGCACCTCTGTCTGCACATGCGATAGTGCCACAGTGAGTAGCAGTTGAAAAGAACTTATGCGCAAAAAACAACAAAGGGTAAATAAGTACTTACCACAGCTTGTGACTTCGTGCATGAGTTCTCATTTATTTCATACTCGACGGCCTAGTCTTTCAAGCTTGGGCCACTGGCCATCTGGCTTCTAGAGTTTTCTTTCCCTTTTCTTCTATTGCTCGTGCTGATTTTTTTTGTCTTATTATCCGCATTTTTTTCTTTTTGGGAAGGTGATGCTTGCTTGTTGGTCTCCGAGTAGCGCACGTCCATGTTTTGAGTGGCCATCCCGAGGAACGAATCGTGGTAAAGCTCAACACACATAAGCTGACATGCTGAGCTCAACTGAGAAGCAAAGCAAAGCAAACAGCAAAGTTGGGCAAAGCTGAGTCGAGTTGAGCAGAGCTTAGTCGAGTTGAGCTAAGTTGAGCTAAGTTGAGCTAAGTTGAGCTTAGTTGACACGCGGACAGGAGCAAAGCTGACACGCTGAGCTGATATAAGCTAACAAGCTAAACTAAGCGGAGCTGACAAACCGAGTTGAGCTGACACACAGTTACAGGTACGGGATAATACAACATAGACTGGAATATGTGTGTATATGTGTGTGCCTGTCGTGTTATTCCTATGCTAGGATACGCGTGTACCTCTCTGTGCGTGTGCTATGCCTGTGGTAGGATATATGTGTATCTCTATACCACTGTTATGCCTGTGATAGGATATGTGTGTTTTTTTTTCAAAAGCTAAGCTAAGCTAAGCTCAAAAGCTAAGCTCAACTCAGGCGTTGAGTTTGGCGCTAAGTGCTGAGCTAAGATAAGCTGAGCTGAGTTGTTTTCACTCATAGAGTTGAGGTGAGTTGAGTTGAGTTGAGCTGAGTTGAGCTTAGCTGACACGCTGACGTGAGCGAAACTGACACGCTTAGCTGATATGAGCTCAAAAGCTAAGCTCAACTCAGGCGTTGAGTTTGGCGCTAAGTGCTGAGCTAAGATAAGCTGAGCTGAGTTGTTTTCACTCATAGAGTTGAGGTGAGTTGAGTTGAGTTGAGTTGAGTTGAGCTGAGTTGAGCTTAGCTGACACGCTGACGTGAGCGAAACTGACACGCTTAGCTGATATGAGCTCAAAAGCTAAGCTCAACTCAGGCGTTGAGTTTGGCGCTAAGTGCTGAGCTAAGATAAGCTGAGCTGAGTTGTTTTCACTCATAGAGTTGAGGTGAGTTGAGTTGAGTTGAGTTGAGTTGAGTTGAGCTTAGCTGACACGCTGACGTGAGCGAAACTGACACGCTTAGCTGATATGAGCTCAAAAGCTAAGCTCAACTTTGGCGTTGAGTTTGGCGCTAAGTGCTGAGCTAAGATAAGGTGAGCTGAGTTGAGTTGAGTGAATGCGTAATAGAGTGAGTAATGAATTTTTAGTGAGTGGTCCGGAGTGTGGGTTGTGAGGTTATGAGAGCGAATACAATTACCTTAATGCACGTTCGTTCTTCACAGTCCCGCTCCTTTGAAGTTTCTGCCTTACCATACCCAACACCCCATGCTGTGTGAGAATGGCTTGGTTCCAAAACCTCAAAGAACATAGTGAAAAATAACATGCTTATCTTGATCTTATGTAAGACCAGAAAGTGCGCAGTACCATACCATACTTTTATAGTAATCACACATATCCTAAAAGATCTAAAACACGGGAGCACATATGTGGAAAATTATTTTTGCATCAAAATATTACACCTCTTTGTGGCGCAACGGGAGACAAGTGGTCACAGACACAAGAGTGTCAGACCTACTCAAACCCAAGATGCCATACATCACAACAAGGCCAATACCTTGTTGCTCGCGGATTAAGGGCGCTCCAAACAAACCCGCAGACCAAGGGTGCAGGCGCCTTCTTCTACAAGAGTAGAAAGCGTGACCACAATGGTTCCTTCAATGGCGCAATCACCAATGTGTGGCCAAGGGAGTTCGTTTTTGCAACGCCACAAAGGAGGTGTAATATTTTGATACCTATGCTAAATAAAATATTTCTCATAGGGTTGCAGGATTTGCACCGACCAAATAAGATATGCAAACAGCTTATGTGAAAACCGAGCTTACAGTTGATATTCGTTATAGAATACTAAAAGTCAATAGCTAAAATAAGTCTATACATTAAAACAAAACAGTTTGATAAAAAGAAAATAAAGAAAATAAAAAATAAACCACCACTCTAAGTGGGGAAGGATTACCTAACTATTACCCAGCAGTTCAATCGCAATGGTTCCACCGCGAGCTGCGAGCTGGTTCAAGGCACAAAGGATTGCACAATAACAGTGTCCTCCCCACTAAATCGCATATTTAGACTGAGGAACTCTAGGTTCTACCTACAGTGAAGGCAAGGAGCGATGTTGCTGTCCTAGGCACAGCAGTTCAATCGCAATGGTTACCTGGCACGATATATCATTTAAGTAATATATCAGGTATACGAGGCATATACCTGTGTTGACTATGCAAGGCCATCCCTCATCGAGTCGTTGAACAAGTGAAAAGCTCCCTGCCGTCACTATCCCGACACACACCCGACTCTCTTAATTAAAAGAAAGACTAAACCAAGTGCGATGCAATAAAAAGCTCAAACAAGGACAAGAGCGTACCTTAAATTGGCTGGGTTGGGTTTCACCCCAGGGCGTGCCGAAGGCTAACGCACTCCCAGCCTCATTTGAGCGAACTGTCTATCTAAAACAAAGTTCGCATCGTCGGACCTTAAAAACTACAAGCACCTATATCACGATACTCGCAATTTATGCAAGTGCAAATCGCGCTACAAGTTGCACTGCTACTAACTGTAGTAGCAATGACTGCAAAAGACATGCTACGGAAAGCATGGAGACATACCTTAGATTCCCAGTGTTTCCACACCACCAGAGCCCAAAAGCAATTGGGGTGGTAACTGGGATCGGTGCGTCGGATATTTATATCCCGCCTCCTCGCCAAGAGCCATGGGGCGGTTGTCATGCAATTTTGAGTTGCGACACTTGGAACCTAGACTGGGCCTTTTTAGAAGCTAAAAAGGCCCAGTTTTTCACGATCCAGTAAAAACAAGCAAACAGGCACACACACTTGTAAAATTCTATCGAAGAATTCAATTTGAAAGCACATTTTTCCAACTAGCTAGCCTAAAGGCAGATAACGCACACAAAACAAGTACTTAAAAATCACTTAATCATCACGTAACGTGGGAGCTCCTAGCCCCACATCAAATGTCGCGCGTCCCTATACCAACTCACCTGCCCTTCAAGATATCACTATGATTCAAGGTGCGCAGGTTGATCCAGCTTTCCGATCTTACTAAAAGGTTGTGAGCGCACCTGGCGGGAATGATGTCCGCTCATTCCGTGTGTGACCAACTGCTTCCAACCATTTTCGAAAACGTGCTCATGGACTTCATCTGCGAACACTGTAAGTGAATTACGAAAGGAAAATAGGTGCGCAGGCAGGATCTACTCTCAAAATCTCGCACGAAAATTATGGGGTAAATCATAGTTTTGGGCAAGCGACAAAGTGCGTGGGTGTGTGGGTTACGTAAACACCAAACGCATCTTGCTTGCGGCGACCACGCTATGACCAACCACCTGCGGAAAATATACGGTACGCGAAAATATCAGAAACTATTTTATACTAGCAACACAATACAATCAAATTATCTAGGCTGATCTAATCAGAGTTTGCAGTATGGTTTTCGGCTCACGTGCTTTCAAAATTCGGAGACGCACGTAAGACTAAATGGGAAGTCAAGAGCTCACGATACTGTGTCCATGCGCCATGGCGCGCCAGTGACATTTCTGCTGACATCTGATGTCATTGACATTTCTGATGTCATCGATTACTGGAACGCGAAGAAACGGTGCAGTGCGTTCGGGATTTCCGATGACGGTTTACGATCCAAAGCGAAACGAGAACGCGGATCGCGGATCATCACCATCGTTATGAGCACGCTCTCAGGCGATGCATGAACGGGGATCGTGACGTGTCGTCTTTGTTACACGAGCGCTCCGCAACGGGGGGAACGGGGAACAGTCGATTACGCATTCAGAACTGAACGCCGAATTCCAGATG